>MU669714.1:55164-109370 GCA_026770625.1 Nicotiana glauca
CGCAGGAGGCGCGCTAGAAACTGGAGGCGCATAATAAGGCTCTTGAGGTGCTGGTGGAGCTGGAGTACTACCGACTGCTGGCAAGGCCGAATGAACAGGGCGACCAGAATAACCCCTACCATAACGTCTGGCTATTGAGGTACGGGCACCGGAGAAATCCCGAGGCTCGAGACCTCTTGGCCTCTCTCTCCCCTCGCTCCGTGGCGAGCATACCCTCAATCCGTCTAGCAATGCTCACTACCTGCTGGTAGGGAATAATAGTCTCTAACTCTCGGGCCATGCTGGACCGGATGGGAGGAATAAGACCCTCGATAAACCTCCGTACTCTCTGCCGAACTGTGGCGACCAAAGCCGGTGCATGTCTGGCGAACCTGGTATAATAGATGGCATACTCTGAGACTGTCATAGCACCCTGGCGCAAACGCTCAAACTCCACGCGCCATGAATCCCTGAGGCTCTGGGGAACAAATTCCCTCATAAATAGGTCTGAGAACTGGGTCCATGTCAGTGAGGTAGACTCGACTGGACTATCTAGCTCATAAGTACGCCACCAATCATAGGTGGCTCCCCGAAGCTGAAAGGTGGTGAAAGAAACCCCGCTAGACTCCACTATGCCCATAGTACGAAGAATGCGATGACACTCCTCCAAGAATCCCAAGGCGTCATCTGAAGCTAGGCCACTGAACACTGGGGGATCATATTTCTTGAACCTCTCTAGCCTGCACTGCTCGTCCTCTGAGACAGCTGACCCATCCCCGAGCTGTACTGGTGCCACAGGCGGTACAGGAATAACCTCTGGAACCTGCTCCATCGGCACTCTCTGCTCAGGAGTGCGGGCTGCGGGAGTCTGGGCCCCTCCCCTGGCCTGAGATGTGGCTGCAGCGAGTGGAAGCAACCCCGCCTGAGCCAATGTAGAGTACATGCTCATGAACTGAGCCAAGGTCTCCTGGAGCGCTGGAGTAGTAGTAGCTGTAGTAGGTATACCAGGTGCCTGTGCTCTAACTGGATCTGTTGGTGTACCTCAGCGGCAGTGCGCGCGGGTGCTGTGGCTGTACCTCGGGCGCGTCCTCGACCTTTACCCCAGCCCCAGCCTCTGGCGGCGGCAGCAGGGGGCGCGGGTGCCTGGTCCTCTCGTGTAGCACATGTCCTCACCATCTGTGAGAGAATAGAAGATAGAAGTTTAGAATTGGTGTCAAAACATCGCACGACAAGGAATTCAAAAGAAATGAAGATTTTCCTAAACAGTTACATAGCCTCTCGTAGATAAATACAGACGTCTCCGTACCGATCAGCGAGACTCTAATAAACCGGCCTGTGTCCCGTGACTCCTATGAACCTAGAGCTCTGATACCAACTTGTCACGACCCTAGTTCACCAATTATGAACACGTCATGACGGCACCTAGTCTTCGCGACCAGGTAAGCCTAACACATTGCGGAAGTAATAACAATTGCTAAAATTATAATCAAAACTAAATAACAAAAATAATGTATACAGTTGCCGCCTGGTACATACACTTTAATACCAAACACTGAAGTAACCTCCAAGACCCGGAAACCCACGGGCAACACAGGCTATGAGAAATCTAACACTGCTCTAATCACCAGAATAGTCTAGTACAAAGAATGATCGAAATAACATCTAATAACTAGGGGTAAAAATGAGAAAGAGACTTTGCGGATCTGTGGACGTAGCAGATGTATTCCTCAAGTCTCCAATACGCTTCGTAAATGGTACTTATGGTACGCCTGCTTAGAAGCACCTGGATCTGCACATGAAAAACATGCACAAAAGAGGCGCGAGTACACCACAACGGTACTCAGTAAGTGCCAAGCCTAACCTCGGTTGGGTAGTGACGAGGAAAGGTCAGGGCCCTACTGAGACAGAAATAATAAAAATAGCAAGATATTAACAGTATCGAAGTCTAATGAAAACCAATAAACCACAGCTATGTGATAAGACATATCGATGAAATATAGTACTGCAGGACAAAATAGAAACACTAAGTAAATACTGCAAAATTTCAAGAATACCAACAAGGGCCTTCCAAGATACCGTCCTATAGCCCTCTTCTCATATCAATATCAAAGAATCTCCCGAGATACTGTCCCGTAATCAAATCATCAGTGTGCAAGGGTATCTCCCGGGATACCTTCCCGCAGTCCCAAAATAAAATGCAGGGGGATCTCCCGGGATACCGTCCTGTAGTCCCAAAGTAAAATGCAGGGGGATCTACCGGGATACCGTCCCATAGTTCCAAAATAAAAGTGCAAGAGGATCTCCCGGGAATCAAACCCGTAGTCCCAAAGTAAACAGACAGGGGGGAACTCCCGAAATCCCGCATCCATAGTCCCAATGTAAATTGGCAACCAACATCAGAGAAATATTCAGAAATTTAAGTACAACAATACAAGGCATCAAGGAATACTGGCCTAACATGCTCCACGTAATCACAGTTAAGGAAATTTAAACAAATAGGCAGCTTGGATCAATTAAACATGCTCTTCTACACTAGCACATGCTATAAAAACAAGTAAAGTAAGGCAAATATGAAAGAGAATCCAAATCCAGTAATTAAGTAAAAATTCGGGTTTTCAACAATTTGCCCAAGTACGCGCTCGTCACCTCACGTACAAGGCATTCAATTATCAATTATCACATCCTAAAGGACGAAGTTCCCTACACAAGGTTAGGCAAGCCACTTACCTCGAACCGGTGCGAAATCAACTAGGGAGCGATGCCCTTGCCACGAGTATCCGACTCCGAGTGGCCCAAATCTATTCAAACCAATTTCATACTGTAAATAATATTGCAATTAACTGATTCCACTAACAAAATCAAAACTAGGGCGCAAAAGTAGGTAAAATGACCAAAATGCCCCTCCAGCCAACGTCTCGGAATCGAATAATTTTTACATTTTCAGAACCCTCGTACTCTCACGAGTCTAACCATATAAAAATCTCCTAAATCGGAGGTCAAATGCCCCCTCAAATCCTCACAATTAGGTCTAAGAACTTTACCCCAAATTTTCATTCAAAATCCAAAATTAAAGGTTGAATTTGAGGTTAGATTAGTGGGTATTAATTATAAGAGAGTAAGAAATCGTTAGCCAATCGTTGCCTTTGAAAAACCCTCGAAGAATCTCCCAAAACCGAGCTCTCTAACTTGAGTTTTTGTAAAAATGGAAGAAGGGTTCGTTTTGAAATGTTATATTCTGCCCAGTTCCTTTGTTCAATGCGATCGCATGAAAAGGTATGCGATCGCGTAGAAGGAAATTTTGAAGGCCCAAAATTTGTACTATGCGAACGCAACCTAAGGCCTGCGATCGCAGAAGAGGATCAGGTGAATCTATTCGATCGCGTACCTGGCCATGCGATCGCGTAGAAGGATTTGGCCTTGAGGCCTAGCTCCTAAACTCTACTATGCGAACGCAGAGAAGGAATGCAAACGCGGAGAAAGGGGGAACAGAACTATGCGATCGCGTACAAGTCCTTGCGATTGCATTGAAGGAAAAATCCCCCCTCGGAAAGTGTACTATGCGATCGCATGGGTAAGGCTGCGATCGCATAGAGGAAATGTCTGCAACAGCTGAGTGGATTTTTCTGCAATACTCTAAGTCCCAAAATTGCCCCGTTGAGCATCCGAAACACACCCGAGGCCCCCGGGACCTCAACCAAACCTACGGACATATCCCATAACATCATTCAAACTTGTACCAATCCTTAAACCACCAAAAACAACACCGGAAACTCGATATAATCAATGATTTGAACCTAAGAACTTCAAATTCCAACCAAACTCGCTTTCGATCAAAAACCTAACCAAAACACATCCGAATGACCTGAAATTTTGCACACACATCCCAAATGACATGACGGAGCTATAGAAACTTCCGAAATTCAAATCCGACCCTCGAATCAAAAACTCATCGGACCGGAAACTTCAAGAATTCAAACTTCGGCATTTTAAGCCTAAAAGAGCTACGGACCTCCAAATAACATTCCGAACACGCTTATGTGAAAACCCCCCTCTACTTGAGACTTCTATTTGCTTACTTGTTATTCAAAGTCACAATTGTAGCATGGCCGGGAACCACACTAGTGGATCTTGAGGGGTTTCTAACACCTTCCCCTAGAGATAATTTCTAGCCCTTACCTAAACTCTGGTTCTTCATCTCAAACCCTTCTTAAAAGTGTCCTAATGCACTATAATCATTAGGTGGCGACTCTTCAACTCCAAAACCCAATTCTCGAAAGGGAATAGAGTTGCCCTCCCAAATGTCGTATACCCAATGTAGGATCCACACCAGACTAGCCAAGGTAACCAAGACTTTGATAGAAGGAATTGGCGGGCAATCTTTCAGCATAGTACCTGTGATCGTCGCTGAAAGGGGATGCTTTATCTTGGTACATCAGCCAGGACCCTAAGAAGTGGACAAGCTGGGTAGGTATGGAGTCCAATTTTATGGCCAGGTTCAGATTTAATACAGAGAATGCACCAGACATATTCTACATCCAGAACTTGAAGAAGAAACCAACAAAAACATTCCACGAGTATGCTACTCGTTGGAGATCAGAGGCTGCCAAGGTCAGGCCAGCCTTAGAAGAGGAACAGATGAACAGATTATTCATCCGGGCTCAGGATCCACAGTATTATGAAAGGTTAATTCTGATCGAAGGTCCAAAATTCTCCGATATCATAAGCTAGGAGAAAGGATTGAAGAAGGCATCAAAACTGGTATGGTCACCAACCTTGAAGCATTATAGGCCACCAACAAGGCTTTATAGTCTAGTGGCGCATCCAAGAAGAAGGATGTGAATTCTGTGATGGTTGCACAGAGGACAAAATCCCCGTTGAAATACCAAACATACCCATTACCCCCACCCACATATCAGCCTACCCCAAATTACCAAGCACCCTCGCCCTCATACCAAATTCCACCACCCACTTACCAATCATCTACACCTCCTACATATCAACCCACTTCACCTAGATACTCTCAACCCACACTCGTCTACCAAGCCTATAATGCCCAGCCCTCTCATTTTCAATCACCTCCCACTCACCAAAACTTCCCTTGACCTAGGCCGAATTTTGACCACAAACCTCCCCAGACAATACACAGCCATCGCTGAATCAATTGACCAGTTGTATGAAAAGCTTAAAGCAGCCGGTTACGTTACCCCAATCCCTGCCACAAATCCCTCCCATTGGACCAATCCAAACAAATCCTGTGCATACCACTCCGGCATGAAAGGGCATACCATCAACGAATGTCGCTCGTTGAAGGATAAGATCCAAGCCTTAATTGATAATAAGGTCATCATAGCAAAAGAGCCCGCTCCTAATGTTCTTAATAACCCGCTACCTGACCATAAGGGTGGAGGTGTTCACATGATCGAGATAGAAGATGATTGGGACCCCAAAGGGTCGATTGGATTGATCGCCGAAGGGGACGAGCCAAAGAAACCAACAGTCACACTTAACCCGATTGTTGTCCAGATTCAGCCCTCTGAGGATGATGAGATGAACATGTCCATACCGCTTGAGTTTGAAGCGCCTCCTTCAAAGGCACCAGGACCAATTGAAGTCGAGTTTGGAGTTCCAAAGGCACCTACGCCATTCGAAGTTGTTGTGTTACTCCAAGGGTGCCTATCCCGGTAACAATGTCAGACATAACACCGTTCCACTCAAATGTCATACCATGGAATTACACAGCTGAAGCCAGGAGGAAAGGGAAAACCAAAACTGGGAAAGCAATTGCTGCACATGGTATGACCAGAACATGCAGAGTGTACACTCCGGAACACCTAGCTGAGTCCAGTAAGCAAGCCTCTGGATGGTCTATTGAAACTGGGCCCGATGATCTTTGGAGGAAATATACAAGCAAAGGAGTACTCGGTCGTTGAACAGTTGAATAAAACACCAGTGCAGATCTCCATCCTAGCTCTTCTGCAAAGCTCCGACGCACACAAGAATGCCTTGATGAAGATACTAAGCGAGGCATATGTGCCCAGTAACATAACTAGAGTTGAAATGGCAAACATGGTGGGACAAGTGTTGGAGAGTCATAAGATTACCTTCCATGAAGATGAACTACCACCAGAAGGGCTAATCCATAACAAAGCGTTGCACATCACCGTGCAAAGCAAGGATTATTTCATCACTAGAGTCCTAATCGATGAAGGATCCATCCTCAACATCTGTCCATTGATAACTCTCAGGACATTGGGGAAGAGCCTACACGAGATCAAAGATGGGGCCATCAATGTCAAAGCCTTTGATGGGTCCCAAAGGTCCACTATTGGAGAAATCAGTCTATGCCTGCAAATGGGACTAACCTGGTTCGACGTCGATTTTCAAGTGATAGACGTCCCAACAACTTACAACTTGTTATTAGGGCGGCCGTGTATTCACGTCGCTGGAGCTGTAGCGTTAACCCTGCACCAGGCAGTGAAGTTCGAATGGAATCACCAAGAGGTGATAATTCATAGCGATGGTAACAACCCCATATATAGTCGTCAGACCATCCCGATGATTGGAGGAAGAAGGAGAATAGGCGGAGAAGCCAACCATAACATTGAGCGGGTCAACACCGTAGACAAAGATAAATGGTGGGATAACAAGATCGAGAGTATCCTGAACTGGTGTGGATATGAGCCTGGAAAGGGACTTGGCAGAAACCTCCAGGGCATCACCAAACCCATCAAGCTGAAGAAACATGGTACTACTTTTGGCCTGGGGTATGAATATACTTGGAAAGAGTTTGATGAATGGTCGCCACCATGGCGCGGCCCCTACTATCCACAAGATCATCCGATAGCTCATCTGGAGCAGACTTTCCAACCGGCCAACATTGTATATGGGTCAGAAGAAGAAGAGGCATTAGCGGCAATGAGGAATTTGTTCCTGGAGTATAATAATATGGACTGTTGTGTTATTTTCGAGGAGGAAGGGGAGGAAGTCCCTTCCATACAAGCTGTGAACCGAGGAGAACGCCTCAATAATTGGTTCATCATAACCACCAGGGCCCAGAAAGCTTCGGGGTAGCAAGGCTAAACAAAGCACCATGCATCATATTTTACTTTACTAGCTGATTTTTTTTCCGTACTGTCTTTTATTTTGAAAAGAGCCCCGATGTCCAAAACAATTATGAACCGACGATGGTGACTTGCAACGAGACAATGCAACAAACGGATATAGATTTAGAATAGGATGATGTACCAGAAGAGGTCGTTAAAGAAGTTGAGGATTTGTAAAATAGGCCTAAGTCTAACTTAGACGAAACTGAGGTTGTCAACTTGGGAGATACGGAGAATTTCAAAAAACGCGCATCAGTGTTCACCTGTCACCATAAAAAAAGAACGAATACACTGAGTTCCTAAAGGAATATAAGGACATATTCGCCTGGTCGTATGATGATATGACTAGTCTCCATACGTCCATTGTAGCTCACAAGCTACCAACAGATCCAACATGTCCGCCGGTAAAGCAAAAGCTCAGAAAGTTCAAACCCGACATGAGTTTGAAATTCAAGGAAGAAGTCACCAAGCAAGTCAAAGCCAAGGTTCTCAGGGTAGTAGAGTATCCAATGTGGTTAGCCAACATCGTGTCAGTACCAAAGAAGGATGGGAAAGTTAGAGTCTGCGTCGACTACCGAGATCTCAACCGGGCCAGTCCGAAAGACGACTTCCCCTTGCCAAACATACACATTCTAATTAACAACTGCGTCAAGAATGAGCTGCAGTCATTTGTCGATTGTTTCGCTGGGTATCATCAGATATGGATGGATGAAGAAGATGCAGAGAAAACGACTTTCATTATGTCGTGGGGAATGTATTGTTACAAAATGATACCATTTGGGTTGAAGAATGTTGGTGCCACCTACATGAGAGCCATGACTACTATCTTTCACGACATGATACACAAGGAGATCGAGGTATATGTAGATGACGTCATCATCAGCTCGACCCTACGCGAACGTGAAACACCCCTCGCGAATGCGTAGCGTTAAACTCATACACCTTCGCGAACACGGGTCCTACATCGCGAAAGTGAAGAACAACTCAGTTTCCCTCTCATTAACCCTTCGCGAACGCGAAGAAGGAATTCTCTTTAACAAAATACCAGAAATCTACCAACTTCAAAATCCAAGAATTGATCTGTTAACCACCCGAAACTCAATCGAGGCCCTCGAGACATTAACAAAACATGCCAAAATATCCCATAACATCATTCAAACTTGTTCCAATCTTTGAAACACTTAAAATAACATCAAAACATCAAATCACCATCTGATTCAAACCTAAGGATTTTCAAACTTCCGAATTTCGCAAATGATGCAAAAATCTATGAAACCTCATCCGAATTACGTGAAATTTTGCACACACGTCTCAAAGGACTTACTCACTCTTCCGAAATTCCAATCTGACCCCTATATCAAGATTTCACTTCCAACCAGAAAATGCCAAAATTCTGATTTCGCCAATTCAAGCCTAATTCTACCATGGACCTCCAAAATACATTATGATCATGCTCCTAAGTCCCAAATCACCTAACAAAGCTATCCGAACCATCAGAATTCACATCCGAGACCTTCTACCCATAAGTCAACATCCGATTAACTTTTCTAACTTAAGCATCTCAAAAGTGACTAAGTGTCTCATTCCTCTACAAAACTACTTCGAACCCAAACCAACCAACACGATACGATGAAATACAGTTGAACAACACATAAAGAAGAAGAAATAGGGAAAACAGAGCAGTAATTCATGAAACGACCGGCCGGGTAGTTACATCATCCCCTTCTTAAACAAATATTCGTCGTCGAACGAGTCAAGAAACATACCTGAAGCCTCAAACAGGTGTGGGTATATGCTCCGCATCTTCCGCTTGGTCTCCTAGGTAGCCTTGTCCACGGGACAACCTCTCCACTGTACTTTCACTGAAGCTATATCTTTTGATCTCAACTTTCGGACCTGCCGCTCCAAAATAGCCACTGGCTCCACATCATAAGTCAAATCACCGTCTAACTGAACCGTGCTGAAATCCAAAACATGAGATAACATAGGAATATGAAATACCAAATGCACACTCGATAAGCTAGGTGGCAAGGCCAGCTCATAAGCCACCCCCAATCCTTCGAAGCACCTCAAAAGGCCGAATGACCCGAGGACTCAATTTACCCTTCTTCCTAAATCTCATAACACCCTTCATGGGTGAATCTTCAATAGAACCTTCTCCCCAACCATGTAGTGTCACACCTCCTATTTACCCGAAAGGGGATATAAGGAAGTTTTCCAATTAAAGTGACAATAATCGAAACGGGATTATTTATTCAAATTCATAGTCGCCACTTGGGATAATTTATGGTGTCCTAAGTCACAAGTTTAAAATCCCGAATCGAGGAAGTTTGACTCTATTTTACCATCCGCGAAATACAAAAATCCGGGTAAGGAATTTCATTAACCCAGGAGAAGGTGTTAGGCATTCTCGGGTTCCGTAGTTTTAGCATGATCGCTCAACTATTAGTAATTGGACTAATTATCTGATTAATTATATGTTCAGAACCTATTGCATTTTTACCTTTTAACCGCTTTAAGTATTTATGAAATTATTTCTGGAATAAGTCACAATATCGTGCACTCGTTTGTTTTGTACACATTGCGAATCGTGTCACGGGAACCGCACGGCTACAACGTGTTTAATTTTGTTATTGTTTGAAGTTATGGTCGGGTCACATGAGATATGTACCTGAATTGGGGATTATGTATCATGACTATGCCATGAGAACTGTACCTATAGTCACGATGATTATTTACACGCTGAAAGTTTGCCTACCCACGTGATCAGCCTAAACATACTCCTAGCGATTAAAATAGTAAAGTATATAATTAACATGAAAAATCCGACTTTTCATCCTTAACGCCCAACTCAACAACCATCACATAGACCATTAACTGTGTTTCCCTAATACTTAAATAAATTTACTACAAAGAAAACTAATTAAATATAGTGATAGAAAACATAACATCTAAAGAAGAGCATTGGCTTGAAATGCTACAAAATCATGGAAAAGGTGAAAAACTAACAGTAAGAACGCAAAACTAAAAGTAATTTCAAACCATCTCAATGATTGTTAAAGAATGTCGGGGTCTATTTGGAAACAACCTCTCTATCCCAGGTAGGGATAAGGTCTACGTATACACTACCCTCTCCAAACCCCACTAAGTGGAACTATACTGGGTTGTTGTTATTGTTGTCAATGACTGTTAAAGTTATTAGAATCTGAAAAAAGTATTACTGCCAAGAAATATTACTGTCAAGAATTTTATCACAAGCAAAATTTCAGAAAAAGAAAGGAAATAAGCAATAGCAAAAAAAACATGTTGAAAATCTGTGCTAACATTTAAATTACCCAAATGTCATAATTTGAAATCGAGATAGCAAATTCCATTAATATAATGTCAAAATACCTTCATCCCTTCCATTTTTATTCTAGTTAAATAAAAGATTAAGACAAAGAGAGATTGAACCTTTGCAATTGCTGAAAATTCCTCAAAAATGGACTAAGTGGGACGTTGACCGTGTCTCGATCCAAAATCCACTAAGGGTCGTGATGGCGCCGAACACCATTGCCAGGCAAACCAACACTAAATAACTAGTAATTTTTCGTTTTAGATATTTCTGAATTCACTTCTTTTATACATTTAAACAATAAAGAATAAATTACACTGAATAAATAATGATATCTTTAACAATTTCAAAATACTGACTGCTCCCATAGACATCTCAGAACCCGATGTCACAAGTGCATGGGCAATTACTAAGGAATCGAATAAAGTACAATAATTGTCCGGAATACAAATTGGACATAAAGTAAATACAATATACTAAAAGAGACTATACTGGCTGCGGGTCGCCTCGAGAAATGCAGCTCACCTAGTCCCCGTATCATCCATTCTGCGACGCCCAGTAGGCCACTAGGAATACATGTGCTTGTGCAACAAAAATGCGCAGCAAGTATAGCATGAGTACGAAAATAACGTGTACTCAGCAAGTATCCCGTGTGATCTCGAAGAAGTAGAGAAGGGAGGCCGATTTCGACACTTGCTAGTGGTACAATAATATACAAAAACTGTAGTGAATTGATGATATACATAAAAATGGTTGTAACTCAATAGCATGGAGCATGTAATCGATTCTTTTATTATTAGGAAACTTCCAGATTCATTTTCATCATTTAAGCACTTATCTCAAGTCAGGGAGAAAACAATTATCAACATCAATGAATTTCAAGGCAAGCAATACAAGCATGCGCAAATCATGCCGAGGTCGTACGGCCGATCCAACAATATTTAAAATCTGAACTGCCAGAGGGTCGAATGGCACGAACCATAGATGCTTCTACTTAATCTACTGAGGCGTTCGGCCCGTTTCACAATAGATAAACACATTCAAAAAGTCAAATCAATAATTCATCAAGGAGCAAATATTCAGGAAAAGGCAAGTTTCTCTTTTAAAAGTCAAGAAATGACATCTAGCCTTTTAGAATTTCATTTACACGTTCAATGTGTTTTTAGCATTTTTAAGTTTGTCAACAAGGTTGCAAGTATTATAAGTAAGCATGCTTTTGGGCCCTAAACTACCCGGGCTTAAACATAATAGTAGCTACGCACGGACTCTTGTCACCTCGTGCGTATGTAGCCCCCACAAATAGGAGCACATAACCAATTAACTCACCTATGGGGACAATTTCCTCTTACAATGTTAGAAAGGAGACTCACCTCGCTCCGAAGATCCATAACCGGCATTCCACGCCCTTCCGAAGACACGAATCAATGCTAAATACTCCAAAACTAGCCAATAATTATGAAAATCCATTAATATATGTTCAATTACTCATTAGAATCCAATTTATAAAAATTCCTAACCCCGATCAAAAAGTTAACAAAATTGCCCTAGGTCCACGGGCCCGGATTTCGAAATTTCTCGAAGATAAAGTTTACCCATGAACTCATGAACTCAAATATATAATTTACTCTTAATTTCATATCCAAAACCGTGGTCAAAATCCAAGAATACTAATTTTTTAGGTTCCCCCCTCAAACCCCAACTTTCTACCAATTATTATACTTTAACCCGCAATAGAACCATGTATTTAGCTTACAAGAGGTGGGATTAATTTACCTCATGATTGATGGTGAAATCTCTCTCTTCAAAGGCTCCAGAATAGCCTAACCCAACTAAAAAAATGAGAGAAAATGAACTAGTTTCGTTCTTTAAAGAACACTGCCCAGCCCGACCTCTCGCACCTACGGTCACCTGGCCGCTTTTGCGGTTCCGCATTTGCGTTTCCTCAACCGCTTCTGCGGTCCTTCGCCAGGCTGCCCTCTCCGCTTCTGCGCTCCTTCTTTCGCAGGTGCGGTCCCGCTTCTGCAGTGACCTGACCGCATCTCCGGTCCCATCCTTCACCCTTCACCACCACATCTGCGCCCCTTTGGCCACTTCTGCGGCTCTGCACCTGCGGCCAAAACCTCACAGGTGCGGTTACACCAGATATCAGCTGCCTCAGCTATTCTTTCCAACCCCAATTCAATCTGTTAACCAGCTAGAATCCACCCGAACCCCCCGGGACCCCAACCAATCATGCCAACCAGTCCCAAAACATAAGGCGGACCTGTTTGACGCCTCAAATTGTATCAAACAACGTCAAATTCACGAATCACACCCAAATCCGGACCTTATGAACTTTAGAACTTCAAACTTCTACATTCGATGCCAAAACCTATCAAATCACGTCCGATTTACCCCAAATTTTGTATACAAATCATATTTGACATTACGAACCTGCTCCAACTTTCGGAATTGGAATCCGACCCCGATATAAAAAAGTCCACTTTTGGTCAAACTTCTCAAAAACCTTCATATTTTTATCTTTAGCCAAATGACTCCTGTTGATACCCAATTTTTCCCTAGGTATGTTCGTACCCAAAATATTTTCAAAATAACATATATGTGCATATATAAGCACACCCAAGAGTTTTGGTACTTTTCCAAAATTTTAATAATTTTCAAACCAATTTATTGTCTATTTTAATAACACAAAATTCAATAATTATTTCCAAAACTATTATTTTTTTGGTGAATAACTTATTTTATTCTCATATTTATACCAAAATATAATTAAGATAATTTTTGCATATTTTTACGAATTTATTTGGTATTTTAAAACGAAATTACATATAATTGCAATCATAGCCTATTTTACGATTAATAGTATTTTATAATTATAAAATTAGTTCCAGTATTTTTTAATTAATATTTATGAATTTTTAAGGGGTTCAGTGCTTTTTATTTTCTCTCAAAGTCATTTTCACTATTTTTATAAAATGAAACAAAGGAAATTGGCTATTTAATTACTAGCCCCATCTATTTCACTTTTAGCCTTAAATTAGGCCCAATCTCAGCCCCAAATTCCCAACCCATTTCCATTTAAACCTAACCCACGACCCAATTCAAAATAACCCGACCGAGACCCCTTTTCATCCTGGCCGTTGATCTCCAAGATCAACGGCCCCTATTCGTTCCTTCCTTTTTTAACCCACATGACTACCCTAATTCCCTCATTTCTCCTAACCCGCCGCCATTGAATCCCCTCTCCTCTCTGATTCTCTCTAAGACCTAAACCTAACCCTAGCCGCCTCCCTCCGGTTACCACCCACAACCGCCTGAATTCATTTGTTCCAAAGCCATTAAAGGCCTGTACCTGCCTCCAATGGCTCCTGCATGCCTGTTGTTTGAAGAATCGAGGACAGACCTTGAGGGTCTTCACTCAGATCTTCACTTATTTGAAGATCCCGTCCATCTCCGGCCTTGCTCCGATGGCTCTTAGTCTTTTGAGCCCGATTATGATGTTCTCTGCTCAGATCGTGACTTTTCCAGGCCTTTCTCGCTTCTAGGGTTCTTCTGAAACCCTAGCCTTTCGAGGTTCTCCCGATTTCTCTAGATCTGTTCTAGATCTATATTTATTTTAAGGTTTCAAACTATTTCTCAAAGTTTCTTTCAAAAACTTTGCTTTCAAACCGTTCATTTTCTCCGACTTAGGGTTTCTTTGATTCTACATACTCTACTGTGATTCTTATGTGTTTCTCCTACTGTGTTTCTTCTACTGTGATTCGTATGTGTTTCTTCTACTGTGTTTTCTTCTACCTTGTTCTTATGATTTCTTCTACTATATTTGGTTCTGTTATTATGTTTTTCAAGAAGTTTTCTTTACTAAGAAATACATGTTTAAGGTCTCAGTTCCTTTGGGTTTTCTGAACTTATTTCATTGTTATTCCTACCTGATTTACTTGCTTTCATCTCTACACTCGATTAATGGTAAATCCCCTACAATTTGGGGGTTTCACTCGAGTTTTGAAGCCACTTATTACATGATTTGTTTGCGTCCTCTCTCTGAACGTGTTTGATTTCAAAACCCTAATCTGTGGACCTATTTGAGCTCCTGAAGTTGTTTTCATCTACTGCTGTCTTTGTTTCAACTCTATTTCTTCATGTGGTTCTGACTTCTTGCTAAACCTTATAAGACCCTTTTTTGCTTGACCTTTTGCATGCTATCTGATATTCCCTCTTCTCTTTAGTCCACTACTCGCTAATTTTCATTGCATGACACTTTTCTTTGTTTTAAATCCAGCCTCGCATGTTTAATGTTTATGCACTCTTTATAGGTTGAATTTCCCTCTATAATGACTTTTAATTTTGGGACTGATTTCAGACTTCCTTGTGTAAGCATGATTGATTCTTTCCTTGTTTAATTTGAAGACTCTCTTTAACCTTTCGATTCCCTTATTTTTGACTTGGTTCACTAGTGATTTTGAATCCCTGATTCCCTGATTTACTATGTACTAATTGATACACTTTGTTCTTGACTTATTTACCTAACCGTTTATTTCAAATTCTCTTTCCTTATCAAAACCCCTATGTATTTACCCCTTATTTGTATGCTATGCATAATATGTTTACTTGATCTCCTTCCTTAAATAACTTCTGCCATTTACCATTCAAATTTGAACTCCTTAATTAAAGGGATTTCTGCTACTGGTTGATTCTAATTGATACATGATTATTTTCTTTCCTTATTCCCTACTTGTTTTCAATCTATAAATACTTAACTCTTTCATTAACAAACAAACACCAACACTCGAGTCTTTTTCTGAACTCACACTTACACACAAAAGTATTCTCTTGCTGTTGGTACTGTGGCCTGTTGCAAGATTTTTGCTTTCTTTGCTTGTCTCTTTCTGAAACTGGTATGTCCTAGTTCTAATTTCATCCCCAACTCCAATGTGTTGACTTACCAGTTCTTATGTCCATGTTTACTTTAATGTCTGAAGTATTTAATCTTTGTGCAATGTGCTTATACCCTGCTCATTTCTTGTAATGAATCCCATTTCTATATTCCCCTATGTGTTTGAGCTATGGTTAAAAAACATGGCAATATATCTGAAGTTATTGTCCATGGATATGAACTGGACCCTTTGGGTCCTAAGCTCTTTCAATTTCCCATTCCCATTCCCTTTCTATGTGCTGAGTTAAAGCCTTGGTCTGACAGTATCCTAATTATTTCCCATGCCATGGCTTGACCTTTAATAGGTCCTTATACTCCAATGTTTGGCTAACAGGCTGGTCAGGGGTGTGCCAACATACCATATTGCTGGGCATGACCACCAGCCTGCCTTGGTATTCCCTAATCCCCTCTATTGCACTTACACTTGTTCCTAGAATCTAAGTTCTGCCCCCTCTTGTGAGCCTTGCCTTGGGACCCATGAGCTCCCTCTGAACTTGGACACTTGAGGGCTGGCCTTCCACACTACACTTTAATTCAGTTCTTTGATGATATCTGGGTGTAAGCATTTCTTGGAGTTCTTGAAACTCCTTGGAACTTTGACACACCCTAGATAAGAGAAGGCCTTGGAAATCTTGATCGAAAAAGTTTGGTTTATCTAATATTGTTAGATATTAAGTCTGAATTAGGTTCCTTAGATGCAACTGTAATTTTTGATGTAATTTTATTTCCAGTTTGATTCATTTGGTTTGTAATAATTTGTAATAACTTATGGGGCCTTAGTAAAGAAAGAGAGGGGGTTTACTTTATGTATGCATAAGGGTAGATATCCTGCGTATAGGGTTGGTTTATGAATTTCTGAAATTTCACATATAGAAATCATGCTCATAAACTCTGCATACCATATTGAAATCTTGCCTATAAGTTTATGCATCTTCATATAGAAATCTTGCCTATAAGTTTTTTACACTTCTGTACAAGAGAAATCACGCTTATAAACTCTGCATATCATATAGAAATCTTGCCCATAAGTTTATGCATATCATATAGAAATCTTGCCTATACGCCTCTGCATTTCTACATATACATATGTCATTAGGTAAACAGTCTATAGGTTTAATAATAATAACAACTTGCACTATAGATACCATGCTCATGGGATTTCTGCACTATTGCTAACGTATGTAAAAAGTATCTAAAAATCAGTAAACACCTAGAAAGCATGCCTATAGGAAATATCGATTCTGAACCGTCACAATCGTTTTAAGTAATAACCACTGCAAAACTTGTATTTATCCTGTTAAGACTGACAATTCTCTTTTTTGCAATCAGTTCACTCTTTTGTCTCTGAAACTACTAGATACCATGCCTATAGGTCTGTTTAACACATTGGAAAAAGCTTAGGTAAATCATTCAATTAGGTCAGTCTTTGACAACTGCATCTAGGCAGACCTAATGCGGACTTCTTGTCTAAAAATTTGTGTTGAACCAGTCCGCTTAACGCATTAATTTAATCCAGACCAAGCCAGTATGTGCAAGACATGCTAAACTATATGCGTTTTCTTGATTTAAGGAGGCTTATTTGAGCCATATTTGTTTACTTGCCTTCCAATACTTGCATTATATGTTTTGAATGTCGCCTTAGAAATTTATCCTTTGACAACTCTCAAAAGACCCAAACTCCTTTCCCCTTTAGGATTAGTAGTCCCAAATGCCTCCGGGACTGATAGGATTGAGACGGTTACTAGCATGCAATAAGTAACGATACTATTCCGTGATTTAATACCTTAATGGGGTGAGAAGGGTAGAATATGGATATGATAACCGGTGCGCTAATATCACGTGCGACCCCTCTTGTGAGGAGTGTACGCTGGGTATTGCATTGATGTGATCCATATTTTTTACAAACCTAGGACCCCCCCCCCCTTTGTTTCCTTTACTTGTTATTTTTCTTTAAGTTGTGCAAACTATTTCTGCTTCTTTTAATTTCTTCCAACTCTCAACTTGCTTGAAATATTATGTGAAAACCCCCATCTACTTGAGACTTCTATTTGCTTACTTGTTATTCAAGTCACAATTGTAGAATGGCCGGGAACCACACTAGTGGATCTTGAGGGGTGCCTAACACCTTCCCTTGGAGATAATTTCTAGCCCTTACCCAAACTCTGGTTCTTCATCTCAAACCCTTCTTAAAAGTGTCCTAATGCACTATAATCATTAGGTGGCAAATCTTCAACTCCAAAACCCAATTCTCGAAAGGGAATAGAGTTGCCCTCCCAAATGTCGTATACCCGATTTTGACCTTTTGCGAGAAAAGGGGGACCTCGACAGCATGGCGACTCTGCTGGGGAATTCTTTAGGCTTTTACCATTGCATGCTACTTGTGACTTTATTATCTCTTTAATTGCCTTTATTTGCTGTTTTTATTTACTCTACTACGAAACTGACTTAGCTCTTCATGTCTTTTCTTTCCTTTAATGCTTTCTTTTACTGCTTTACTTCAATACTGTTGTAATTATGAGCAATTATTATTATCATTTTCTTATGAACGTGGAAATACATGCCGATCTATTTTATTCTTGTAAATTGCATCTTCAACATCATATTCCACTCGTGCCAAACAAATACCATAGCGACGCTTATAATGAGTGGTTGCACTTTTCCGATATTATCACCCCTAAATTTGGCAAAGGTATATTTGCGGTAAAATCAGTCGATCAGCAGTGCAGTCGACGGTTCTGTGCCTTTCCCTCTTGAGTTGTCCGCTCAAGGGTACCAGTCTAATACCCCATAAAAACCTTACTCTATTTAACTGCACATGCATCATGGTCAAACCTAGCCGAGTCAATTATGTTGTCTACATAATGACTCATTAAGATAGCCTAGTCCAAAGTCCACCGGGTTTTCCTGAAACCCAAACGGACGCCCCCGTGTTCTGTGCATTTATTTGGAGAACTAAATGCTTATTATACTAATTATTGGTTTAAATAGTCGAGTCTGGAGGGGTAGCGGTCTAACACTTTGTTTTGCAGAAAATGAGGCACGAAGTCCCCAGATTCGGCATGGTAACCAACATCCACCCAAGGCTGCTAAGTTGGTGGGAAGATCTTCATGCAAGTGATCGAACTCTCATCCACAAGTACTTAGGGAACCTGCCTTTTCTTCTGGAGATCCAGCCTGACAACAAATAATAGACGCTGCAACTCTGTTCTGGGATAGTGACCAATCCGTGTTCCGCTTCGGGGACCTTGAAATGACTTCTTTGCTCGAGGAAATAAGAGGATTAGCTGGTATTCCTTGGGAGACTCCGAGATTGCTTAGGCTAGAAAATCGCAAGGGTAGGGGTTTTCTCAAGATGATGGGACTAAATAAAAACCCAAATTTAAATTATTTGAAGGACTCTTACATCCCATTCGACTATTTGTACGAGTGGTACGGCCATAGCAAGTCATACCGTACCTACCTAGATGAATTTGCCCTTACTTCTTTGGGGCATATCCACAGAAGGGTCTTCGTCTTTATGTTCTGCTTTTTGGGGATGATAGTATTCCCTATGAAGAAGGCTAGGATCCACACCAGACTAGCCATGGTAACCAAGACTTTGATGGAAGGAATTGGCGGGCAATCTTTCAGCATAGTACCTGTGATCGTCACTGAAAGGGGATGCTTTATCTTGGTACATCAGCCAGGACCCTAAGAAGTGGACAAGCTGGGTAGGTATGGAGTCCGATTTTATGGCCAGGTTCAAATTTAATACAGAGAATGCACCAGACATATTCTACATCCAGAAGTTGAAGAAGAAACATACAGAAATATTCCACGAGTATGCTACTCGTTGGAGATCAGATGCTGCCAAGGTCAGGCCAGCCTTAGAAGAGGAAAAGATGAACATATTATTCGTCCGGGCTCCGGATCCACAGTATTATGAAAGGTTAATGCTGATCGAAGGCCAAAAATTCTCCGATATCATAAGCTAGGAGAAAGGATTGAATAAGGCATCAAAACTGGTATGGTCACCAACCTTGAAGCATTACAGGCCACCAACAAGGCTTTATAGTCTAGTGGCGCATCCAAGAAGAAGGATGTGAATTCTGTGATGGTTGCACAGAAGACAAAATCCCCGTTGAAATACCAAACATACCCATTACCCCACCACATATCAGCCTACCCCAAATTACCAAGCACCCTCGCCCTCATACCAGATTCCACCACCCACTTACCAATCATCTACACCTCCCACATATCAACCCACTTCACCCAGATACTCTCAACCAGCACCCGTCTACCAAGCCTATAATGCCCAGCCCTCTCATTTTCAATCACCTCCCACTCACCAAAACTTCCCTTAACCTAGGCCGAATTTTGACCACAAACCTCCCAGACAATACACAGCCATCGCCGAACCAATTGACCAGCTCTATGAAAGGCTTAAAGAAGCCGGTTACGTTACCCCAATCCCTGCCATAAATCCCTCCCATTGGACCAATCCAAACAAAACCTGTGCATACCACTCCAGCATGAAGGGGCATACCATCGACGAATGTCGCTCGTTGAAGGATAAGATCCAAGCCTTAATTGATAATAAGGTCATCATAGAAAAAGAGACCGCTCCTAATGTTCTTAATAACCCGCTACCTAACCACAAGGGTGGAGGTGTTAACATGATCGAGATAGAAGATGATAGGGACCCCAAAGGGTCGATTGGATTGATCGCCGAAGGGGACGAGCCAAAGAAACCAACAGTCACACTTAACCCAATTGTTGTCCAGATCCAGCCCTCTGAGGATGATGAGGTGAACATGTCCATACCGCTTGAGTTTGAAGGGCCTCCTTTAAAGGCACCAGGACCAATTGAAGTCGAGTTTGGAGTTCCAAATGCACCTGCGCCATTCGAAGTTGTTGTATTACTCCAAGGGTGCTTATCCCGGTAACAATGTCAGACATAACACCGTTCCACTCAAATGTCATACCATGGGATTACACAGCTGAAGCCAGGAGGAAAGGGAAAACCAAAACTGGGGAAGCAATTGTTGCACATGGTATGACCAGAACAGGCAGAGTGTACACTCTGGAACACCTAGCTGAGTCTAGTAAGCAAGCCTCTGGATGGTCTATTTAAACTGGGCCCGATGATCTTTGGAGGAAATATACAAGTAAAGGAGTACTCGGTCGTTGAAAAGTTGAATAAAACACCAGTGCAGATCTCCATCCTAGCTCTTCTGCAAAGCTCCGACGCACACAAGAATGCCTTTATGAAGATACTAAGCGAAGCATATGTGCCCAGCAACATAACTAGATGTGAAATGGCAAACATGGTGGGACAAGTGTTGGAGAGTCATAAGATTACCTTCCACGAAGATGAACTACCACAAGAAGGGCTAATCCACAACAAAGCGTTGCACATTACCGTGCAAAGCGAGTATTATTTCATCACTAGAGTCCTAATCGATGAAGGATCCATCCTCAACATCTGTCCATTGATAACTCTCAGGATATTGGGGAAGAGCCTACAAGAGATCAAAGACGAGGCCATCAATGTCAAAGCCTTTGATGGGTCCCAAAGGTCCACTATTGGAGAAATCAGTCTATGCCTGCAAATGGGACTAACCTGGTTCGGTGTCGTTTTTCAAGTGATAGACGTCCCAGCAACTTACAACTTGTTATTAGGGCGGCCCTGTATTCACGCCGCTGGAGCTGTAGCGTTAACCCTGCACCAGGCAGTGAAGTTCGAATGGAATTACCAAGAGGTGATTATTCATGGCGATGGTAGGAACCCCATATATAGTCGCCAGACCATCCCGATGATTAAAGGAAGAAAGAGAATAGGCGGAGAAACCTACCATAGCATTGAGTGGGTCAACACCGTAGACAAAGATAAATGGTGGGATAACAATATCGAGAGTATCCTGAACTAGTGTGGATATGAGCCTGGAAAGGGACTTGGCAGAAACCTCCAGGGTATCACCAAACCCATTAAGCTGAAGAAACATGGTACTAATTTTGGCCTGGGGTATGAATATACTTGGAAAGAGTTTGATGAATGGTCGCCACCATGGCGCGGCCCCTACTATCCACAAGATCATCTGATACCTCATCTGGAGCAGACTTTCCAACTGGCCAACATCGTATATGGGTCAGAAGAAGAAGAGGCATTAGTGGCAATGAGGAATTTGTTCCTGGAGGAAAATAATATGGACTGTTGTGTTATTTTCGAGGAGGAAGGGGAGGAAGTCCCTTCCATACAAGCTGTGAACCGAGGAGAATGCCTCAATAATTGGTCCATCAGAACCACCAGGGCCCAGAAAGCTTCGGAGTAGCAAGGCTAAACAAAGCACCATGCATCGTATTTTACTTTACTAGCTGATTTTCTTTCCGTACTGTCTTTTATTTTGAAAAGAGCCCCGATGTCCAAAATAATTATGAACCGACGATGGTGACTTGCAACGAGACAATGCAACAAATGGATATAGATTTAAAATAGGATGATGTACCATAAGAGGTCGTTAAAGAAGTTGAGGATTTTTAAAATAGGCCTAAGTCTAACTTAGACGAAACTTAGGTTGTCAACTTGGGAGATACGGAGAATTTCAAAGAAACGCGCATCAGTGTTCACCTGTCACCATCAGAAAAGAACGAATACACGGAGTTACTAAAGGAATATAAGGACATATTCTCCTGGTCGTACGATGATATGACTAGTCTCCATACGTCCATTGTAGCTCACAAGCTACCAACAGATCCAACATGTCCGCCGGTAAAGCAAAAGCTCAGAAAGTTCAAATCCGACATGAGTTTGAAAATCAAGGAAGAAGTCACCAAGCAAGTCAAAGCCAAGGTTCTCAGGGTAGTAGAGTATCCAATGTGGTTAGCCAACATCCTGTCAGTACCGAAGAAGGATGGGAAAGTTAGAGTCTGCGTCGACTACCGAGATCTCAACCGGGCCAGTCCGAAAGACGACTTCCCCTTCCCAAACATACACATTCTAATTAACAACTGTGCCAAGCATGAGCTTCAGTCATTTGACGATTGTTTCGCTGGGTATCATCAGATATGGATGGATGAAGAAGATGCAGAGAAAACGACTTTCATTATGCCGTGGGGAAAGTATTGTTACAAAATGATACCATTTGGGTTGAAGAATGTTGGTGCCACCTACATGAGGGCCATGAATACTATCTTTCACGACATGATACACAAGGAGATCGAGGTATATGTAGATGACATCATCATCAAATCCAAGAAAGCCACTGATCATATGGAAGATTTGAGAAAGTTTTTCAACAGACTAAGAAGATACAATCTGAAATTGAATCCCGCCAAGTGTGCATTCGGGGTTCCTACTGGAAAATTACTAGGTTTCATCGTGAGTCGTCGAGGAATAGAATTAGATCCACCAAAGGTTAAGTCCATTCAAGAATTGCCGCCGCCAAAGAACAAGAAGGACGTGATGAGTTTCCTGGGAAGACTCAACTATATCTGTCGGTTCATAGCTCAGTCCACTGTCATTTGTGAACCTATCTTTAAAATATTGAAGAAGGACGCTGCCACCAAATGGACTGACGATTGTCAGAAAACTTTTGACAGAATTAAGGAATACTTGTCAACGCTGCCAGTCTTTGTTCCATCTGAACCAGGAAGACCTCTATTGCTTTACCTTACAGTACTGGATGGAGCATTCAGTTGTGTTTTGGGACAACATGATGAAACAGGGAGAAAGGAGCAAGCCATCTACTACCTCAGCAAGAAGTTCACCCTGTACGAGGCCCGGTATTCTCTTCTAGAGCACACTTGTTGTGATTTGACTTGGGTAGCTCAGAAATTGAGGCATTATTTCTATGCCTACACTACTTATCTCATATCCAGAATGGACCCGCTGAAGTATATCTTCCAGAAACCCATGCCCACTAGCAAGCTAGCTAAGTGGCAAATCCTGCTAAGTAAATTCAACATTGTTTACATAACTCAGAAGGCGGTCAAAGGACAAGCTTTGGCAGATCACCTCGCCTAGAATCCCGTGGACAGAGGATACGAGCCTCTAAAGACGTATTTTCCCGACGAAGAGGTATCTTTCATAGGAGAACATATTGAAGAATCCTATAATGGTTGGAGGATGTTCTTCGACGGAGCAGCAAATTTCAAAGGAGTTGGCATAAGAGCAGTCCTAGTATCAGAAACCGGCCAGCATTACCCGGTAACCAACAATATGGTTGAATACGAAGCCTGTATCTTAGGGCTTAAAATGGCCATTGACATGAATGTTCAGGAATTGCTAGTAATCAGAGACTCAGATTTGCTCATACACCAAGTTCGAGAAGAATGGGCAACCAATAATTCTAAGATACTTCCTTATCTGCATCACATACAGGAGTTGAGGAAGAGATTCACAAAGATCAAATTTCAGCATGTCCCCAGAATGCAGAATGCATTCGCTGATGCATTAGCTACTCTATCATCCATGATCCAACATCCAGATAAGAATTTCATTGATCCCATTCTGGTAAAGATTTATGATCAGCCAGCTTACTGTGCTCATGTTGAAGAAGAAGCCGACGGAAAATTGTGGTTCCATTACATCAAGGAGTACTTGACAATAGGAGAATATCCAGAACTTGCAAGCACCACTCAAAAGCGCACACTTCGGAGGTTATCTAAAAACTCCTTTCACAACGGAGGAATCTTGTATAGGAGGACTCCCGATTTGGGATTATTGAGGTGTGTCGAAGCAAAAGAAGCATCCAGGCTATTGGACGAAGTGCATGCAGGGACCTGCGTACCGCATATGAATGGTTTTGTCTTAGCAAAAAAGATATTTTGATCAGGGTATTTATGGATGACTATGGAAACGGAATGCATCCAGTATGTCCAAAAGTGCCATCGCTGTCAGATATATGCAGATATGATAAAGGTACCTCCAAACGAGCTTATTGCAACAAGCTCGCCATGGCCGTTCGCCGCTTGGGGAATGGATGTTATCGGACCTATCGAGCCTGCCGCATCGAACGGGCACAGATCCATTTTCGTGGCGATTGATTATTTTGCCAAATGGGTTGAAGCAGCATCATATAAGGCGGTAACTAAGAAGGTTATGACAGACTTTGTCCGCGACTGTATTGTTTGTCAGTTCGGTGTCCCAAAGATGATTATTACCGACAATGGTTCCAATCTCAATAGCGACTTGATGAAAGCCATGTGTGAGACATTCAAGATCAAACACAAGAACTCTACAACCTAAATGCGTCAGATGAATGGATCTGTAAAAGCAGCCAATAAGAACATCAAGAAGATACTAAGAAAGATGATCGAAAGGCACAAGCAATGGCATGAGAAATTGTCATTCGCCTTATTGGGTAATCGTACCACGGTTCGCACATCAACCGGGGCAACTCCCTACATGTTGGTTTATGGTACAGAGGCGGTCATTCCCGCCGAAGTAGAAATTCCCTCTTTAAGTATCATACAAGAAGCAGAGTTAGATGACACAGAATGGGTAAAAGGTCGCTACGAGCAGTTAGCCCTTATAGATGGGAAGAGAATGAATGCAGTCTGCCACGGTCAGTTATATCAGAACAGAATGTCCAGAGCCTTCAACAAAAGAGTTAAACCAAGGAAGTTTACACCAGGGCAGCTGGTGTTGAAGAAAATATTCCCACATCAAGATGAAGCCAAAGGGAAATTCTCTCCCAATTGGCAGGGTCCGTACATTGTTCACCGGGTTCTAACCGGAGGAGTCCTTATTCTTGCAGAGATGGATAGAGAAGTCTGGCCGAAGCCAATCAATTCAGATGCAGTAAAATAATACTATGTGTAATCATATGCTTTCTCCTTGTGATGTAATTTGAACTACGCCCGACCTTATTCACGTTTAAGAGGGGATACGTAGGCAGCCCTTTGGGTTCGGTCACAATTTAATAAAATTTCCATTTCCCCTACTATTGGAAACTGGGGCAGAATTTTAAGGAGGACCCTCAAAATTTCGAAGTTGATTTTCAGCCGTTCATCACACGCAGATGTCAGAAGTGCCAGCCCAGTAAACTGGGGCAAAATTTTGAGGAGGACCCTCAAAATTCCGGAGCTAAAGAGGTTGCAATGTCTTGAACCACGTCACAGTCGTTGATTCATCAAAAGAAATCTATTTCCGATTATATACTTACGTTATATTTACTAAATCATGCATAACCATTATCTGAACCGCTGTTGTTTAGCGACGCTACCCCAATAATACACAACATCAGGAGCCACGGGAAAACAAACTAACCTTTCCCCCCTTTACAAAACTCACAATTTTCTTTGGATGCAGGTACTTGATTCGCAATGTCATTAAGTATATTTATGCACCCATAATCTTCCAAGGATACAACTTCTCAGAATCATCACTTATTCGCAATTGCTATGCGCACACAACCGGCCTATTGTGCTCATGTCGAGGAAGAACCAGATGGAAAGCCATGGTTCCATGACATCAGAGAATATTTGACAACAGGAGAATACCCAGAGCTTGCCAATGCTACTCAGAAGCGCATGCTCCGGAGGTTATCCAACAACTTCTTTCACAGCGGAGGAATCCTGTACAGAAGGACTCCCGATTTGGGTTTTTTAAGGTGTGTCGATGCAAGGGAAGCAACTAAACTATTGGAGGAAGTGCACGCGGGGACCTGCGGACAGCACATGAATGGTTTCATTTTGGCAAAGAAGATACTCCGAGCAGGGTATTTTTGGATGACTATGGAAACGGACTGCATCTAGTATGTCCGAAGGTGCCATCGTTGTCATATACATGCAGATATGATAAAAGTACCTCCAAACGAGCTTACTGCAACAAGCTCACCATGGTCATTTGCCGCTTGGGGAATGGATGTTATTGGACCAATTGAGCCTGCCGCATCAAATGGGTACAGGTTTATCTTAGTGGAAATTGACTACTTTACTAAATGGGTTGAAGTAGCATCATATAAAGCAGTTACCAAGAAAGTTGTAACAGATTTCGTCCGCGACCATATTGTTTGTCGGTTCGGAATTTCGAAATCAATCATCACTGACAATGATTCCAACCTCAGTAGCGACTTGATGAAAGCGATGTGTGAAATGTTCAAGATCAGACACAAGAACTCTACAACTTATAGACCTCAGATAAATGGAGCTGTAGAAGCAGCCAATAAGAACATCAAGAAGATACTAAGAAAGATGATCGAGAGGCACAAGCAATGGCATGAGAAATTGTCGTTCGCCTTATTGGGTTATCGTACCACGGTCTGCACATCAACCGGGGCAACTCCCTACATGTTGGTTTATGGTACAGAGGCGGTCATTCCCGCCGAAGTAGAAATTCCCTCTTTGAGGATCATACAAGAAGTAGAGCTAGATAACGTAGAATGGGTAAAAGGTCGCTACGAGCAGTTAGCCCTTATAGATGGGAAGAGAATGAATGCAGTCTGCCACGGTCAGTTATATTAGAACAGAATGTCCAGAGCCTTCAACAAAAGAGTTAAACCAAGGAAGTTTACACCAAGGCAGCTGGTGTTGAAGAAAATATTCCCACATCAAGATGAAGCTAAGGGGAAATTCTCTCCCAATTGGCAAGGTTCGTACATGGTTCACCGGGTTCTAACCGGAGGAGCCCTTATTCTTGCAGAGATGGACGGAGAAGTCTGGCCGAAGCTAATCAATTCAGATGTTGTAAAATGATACTATGTGTAATCATATTCTTTATCCTTATGATGTAATTTGAACTACGTCTGACCTGATTCCCGTTTAAGAGGGGATACGTAGGCAGCCCTTTGGGTTCGGTCACAATTTAATAAAATTTCCAATTCCCCTACTATTGGAAACTGGGGCAGAATTTTAAGGAGAACCCTCAAAATTTCGAAGTTGATTTTCAGCCGTTCATCACACGCAGATGTCAGAAGTGCCAGCCCAGTAAACTGGGGCAAAATTTTGAGGAGGACCCTCAAAATTCCGGAGCTAAAGAGGTTGCAATGTCTTGAACCACGTCACAGTCGTTGATTCATCAAAAGAAATCTATTTCCGATTATATACTTACGTTATATTTACTAAATCATGCATAACCATTATCTGAACCGCTGTTGTTTAGCGACGCTACCCCAATAATACACAACATCAGGAGCCACGGGAAAACAAACTAACCTTTCCCCCCTTTACAAAACTCACAATTTTCTTTGGATGCAGGTACTTGATTCGCAATGTCATTAAGTATATTTATGCACCCATAATCTTCCAAGGATACAACTTCTCAGAATCATCACTTATTCGCAATTGGTATCCGCACACAACATCCTCAGCAGTCATGATATCGCAATCGGCTATCAGCTAAGAGAACTTACTACTGTTCGCCCCTTTACATTTCTGCATTTGCATAAGGCTACTACTCTGCCTTTCGAGACTAAGCCCTGTCTCCATCTGCATAAGGCTACTCATCTACCTTCCGAGACTAAGCTCTGTCTCTATCTGCATTATCTGCATAAGGCTACTTATCCGCCTTCCGAGACTAAGCACTGTCTCCATCTGCATTTGCATAAGGCTACTTTTCTGCCTTCCGAGGCTAAGCTCTGTATCCATATGCATTTGCATAAGGTTACTTTTCTGCCTTTCGAGACTAAGCCCTGTCTCCATCTGCATAAGGCTACTTTTCTGCCTTCCGAGGTTAAGCTCTACCTCCATCTGCATTATGTGGACAACGCTACTTATCTGGCTTTCGAGACTAAGCCCTGTCTCCATCTGCATAAGGCTACTTTTCTGCCTTTCGAGACTAAGCTCTGTCTCCATATGCATTATCTGCATAATCCTACTTATCTGCCTTTCAAGACTAAGCTTTGTCTCCATCTGCATTATCTGCATAAGGCTACTTATACGCCTTTCGAGACTAAGCTCTGTATCCAACTGCATTTTCATAAGGCTAAGTTTCTGCCTTCCGAGACTAAGCTCTGTCTCCATCTGCATTTGCATAAGGCTACTTTTCTGCCTTTCGAGACTAAGCCCTGTCTCCATCTACATAAGGCTACTTTTCTGCCTTCCGAGGTTAAGCTCTACCTCCATCTGCATTTTCTGCATTAGGCTACTTATCTGCCTTCCGAGACTAAGCTCTGTCTCCATCTGTATTTTGCTGCATAAGGCTACCTATTCTGCCTTTTGAGGTTAATCTCTACCTCCATCTGCATTTCTGTATAAGGCTACTTTTATGCCTTCTGAGACTAACCACTGTCTCCATCCTGCATGGCTGAAATATCGCCACTTTATTTTTCTTGTACGGCTGAAATATCACCACCTGCATTTAAATTTTTGCTTTGGCTGAAAGATCGCCACCTTCTACATTTCATTGGCTGAAAGATCGCCACCCTCTGCATTTCATGGGCTGAAATATCGCCAACCAATTCAAAGGCATCATAGTTCGGAGGTACCATCCACATAGCCCGAGAACATCATTTCATAGCCTGTGAATCTTTTATTATGCACTTCATAGCCCAGCACGTCATGGTCCGAGGACGTCATCCTAACCATCCGAAAATAACATTCATGGTCCAATGGGAACTTGCATCACGTTTAATTTATGCACAATACACGTCATATTGCCTACTTGCAGGTACACCAGCTAGCAAACAGTCGTCTCAGTAGGAGCGGTCCCTCTCCGGTTCCCGCAGCCTATCAGATTTCAAATACCCCTTGCGACATAAACGTCGCGTCCGTCCTTTTCATATCTCCATCGGCACATTCCGTCAGTGGTTCCTAAACTACATATGGCCTGATTCCTGTAAGACCAGGGATATGTAGGTAGCTCAGAAACTAGAACTCGGTCAAAATTCCTTTTAGATCACCTCTTCCGATCAAAATTGGCCATCTTATCTTTACCCGATAACTCTTCACCCTTCCCAGAAAAAGAGGGGCAGCTGTTGATACCCAATTTTTCCCTAGGTATGTTCGTACCCAAAATACTTTCAAAGTAACATATATGTGCATATATAAGCACACCCAAGAGTTTTGGTACTTTTCCAAAATTTTAATGATTTTTAAACCAATTTATTGTCTATTTTAATACCACAAAATTCAATAATTATTTCCAAAACTATCGTTTTTTTGGCGAATAACTTATTTTATTCTCATATGTACATCAAAATATAATTAAGGTAATTTTTGCATATGTTTACGAATTTATTTGGTATTTTAAAGCTAAATTGCATATAACAGCAATCATAGCCTATTTTACGATTAATAGTATGTTATAATTATAAAATTAGTTCCAGTATTATTTAATTAACATTTATGAATTATTAAGGGGTTCAGTGCTTTTGATTTTCTCCCAAAGTCATTTTCTCTATTTTTATAAAATAAAATAAAGGAAAATTGCTATTTAAATACTAGCCCCATCTATTTCAATTTTAGCCTTAAATTAGGCCCAATCTCAGCCCCAAATTCCCAACCCAATTCCGTTTAAACCTAACCCATGACCCAATTCCAAATAACCCGACCCAGACCCTTTTTCAACTTGGCCGTTGATCTTTGAGATCAACGGCCCATATTCGTCCCTTCCTTTTTTATCCCACACGACTACCCTAATTCCCTCATTTCTCCTAACCTGCCGCCCTTGAATCCCCTCTCCTCTTTGATTCTCTCTAAGGCCTAAACCTAACCCTAGCCGCCTCTCTCCGGTTACCACCCACAACTGCCTGAATTCATGGCTTCCAAAGCCATTAAAGGCCTGTACCTGCCTCCAATGGCTCCTGCATACCTGTTATTTGAAGAATCGAGGCCAGAACTCGAGGATCTTCACTCAGATCTTCACTTATTCGAAGATCTTGGCCATCTCCGGCCTTGCTCCGGTGGCTCTTGCTCTTTTGAGCCCGATTATGATGTTCTCTGGCTTAGATCGTGACTCTTCCAGGCCTTTCTCGCTTCTAGGGTTATCCTGAAACCCTAGCCTTTCGAGGTTCTCCTGGTTTCTCTAGATCTGTTCTAAATCTATGTTTATTTTAAGTTTTCAGACGATTTCTCAAAGTTTCTTTCAAAAACTTTGCTTTCAAACCGTTCATTTTCTCCGACTTAGGGTTTCTTTGATTTTACATACTCTACTATGATTCTTATGTGTTTCTCCTACTGTGTTTCTTCTACTGTGATTCTTATGTGTTTCTCCTACTATGTTTCTTCTACTGTGATTCGTATGTGTTTCTTCTACTGTGTTTTATTCTACCTAGTTCTTATGATTTCTTATACTATATTTGGTTCTTTTATTATGTTTTTCATAAAGTTTTCTTTACTGAGAAATACATGTTTAAGGTCTCAGTTCTTTTGGGTTTTCTGAACTTATTTTGTTGTTATTCCTGTCCGATTTACTTGCTTTCATCTCTCTACTCGATTAATGGTAAAACCCCTAGAATTTGGGGGTTTCACTCGAATTTGCGTCCTATCTCTGAACGTGTTTGATTTCAAAACCCTAATCTATGGACCTATTTGAGCTCCTGAAGTTGTTTTCATCTACTACTGTCTTTGTTTCAACTCTGTTTCTTCATGTGGTTCTGACTTCTTGCTAAACCCTATAAGACCCTTTTTTGCTTGACCTTTTGCATGCTATCTGATATTCCCTCTTCTCTATAGTCCACTACTCGCTGATTTTGATTGCATGACACTTTTGTTTATTTTAAATCCAGCCTCGCATGTTTAATGTTTATGCACTCTTTATAGGTTGAATTTCTCTCAAGAATGACTTTTAATTTTGGGACTGATTTCAGACTTCCTTCTATAAGCCTGATTGATTCTTTCCTTGTTTAACTTGAAGACTCTCTTTAACCTTTTGATTCCCCTATTTATGACTTGGTTCATTAGTGATTTTGAATCCTTAATTCCTCGATTTACTATGTACTAATTGATTCACTTTGTTCTTACCTTATTTACCTAACCGTGTATTTCAAATTCTCTTTCCTTAATCAAAACCCCTATGTATTTACCCCTTATTTGTATGCTATGCACAATATGTTTACTTGATCTCCTTCATTAAATAACTTCTGCCATTTACCGTTTAAATTTGAACTCCTTAATTTAAGGGATTTCTGCTACTGGTTGATTCTAATTGATACATAATTATTTTCTTGCCTTATTCCCTACCTGTTTTCAAACTATAAATACTTAACACTTTCATTAACAAATAGATACCAACACTCAAGTCTTTTTCTGAACTCACACACAAAAGTATTCTCTTGTTGTTTGTACTGTGGCCTATTGCAAGATTTCGGCTTTCTTTGCTTGTCTCTTTCTGAAACTGGTCTGTCCTAGTTCTAATTTCAGCCCCAACTCTAATGTGTTTACTTACCCGTTCTTATGTTCATGTTTACTTTAATGTCTGAAGTGTTTAATCTTTGTGCAATCTGCTTATATCCTGCTCATTTTTTGTAATGAATGACATTCCTATATTCCCCTATGTGTTTGAGCTATGGTTCAAAAACATGGCAATATATCTGAAGTTATTGTCCATGGATGCCTTGGCATTCCCTAATCCCCTCTATTGCACTTACACTTGTTCCTAGAATCTAAGTTCTGCCCCCTCTTGTGAGCCTTGCCTTGGGACCCATGAGCTCCCTTTGAACTTGGACACTTGAGGGTTGGCCCTTCCACACTGCACTTTAATTCAGTTCTTTGATGATATCTGGGTGTAAGCATTGCCTGTAGTTCTTGAAACTCCTTGGAACTTTGACACACCCTAGATAAGATAAGGCCTTGGAAATCTTGATCCCGAAAGTTTGGTTCATCTCATATTGTTAGATATTAAGTCTGAATTAGGTTCCTTGGATGCAGCTGTAATTTCTAATGTAATTTTATTTCCAGTTTGATTCATTTGGTCTGTAATAATTTGTAATAACTTATGGGGTCTTAGTAAAGAAAAGGATGGGGGTTTACTTTATGTATGCATAAGGGTAGATATCCTGTCTATTGGGTTGGTTTCTGAATTTCTGCAATTTCACATATAGAAATCATGCTTATAAACTCTGCATACCATATAGAAATCTTGCCTATAAGTTTATGCATCTTCATATAGAAATCTTTCCTATAAGTTTTCTGCACTTATGTACACAAGAAATCACGCTTATAAACTCTGCATATCATATAGAAATCTTGCCTATAAGCTTCTGCATTTCTACATATACATATGTCATCAGGCAAACAGTCTATAGATTTAATAATAATAACAAGCTGCACTATAGATACCATGCTCGTGGGATTTCTGCACTATTGCTAACGTCTGTAAAAGGTGTCTAAAAATCAGTAAATGCCTAGAAAGCATGCCTATAGGAAATATCGATTCTGAACCATCTCACTCGTTTTAAGTAATAACCACTGCAAAACTTATATTTATCCTGTTAAGACTGACAGTTCTCTTTTCTGCAATCAGTTCACTCTTTTGTCTCTGAAACCAGTAGATACCATGCCTATAGGTTTGTTTAACACATAGGCAAAAGGTTAGGTAAATCATTCAGTTAGGTCAGTATTTGACAACTGCATCTAGACAACCCTAATGCGGACTTCTTGTCTAAAAATATGTGTTGAACCAGTCCTCTTAACACCTTAATTTAATCCAGACCAAACCAGTATGTGCAAGACATGCTAAACTATACGCTTTTTCTTGATTTAAGGAGGCTTATTTGAGCCATATTTGTTTACTTGCCTTCCAATACTTGCATTATATGTTTTGAATGTCGCCTTAGTATTTTATCCTTTGAAAACTCTCAAAAGACCCAAACTCCCTCCCCATTTAGGACTAGTAGTCCCAAATGCCTCCGGGACTGATATGATTGGGACTGGTACTAGCATGCAATAAGTGACGATACTATTCCGCGATTTAATACCTTAACGGGGTGGGAAGGGTAGAATATGGATGTGATGACCGATGCGCTAATATCACGTGCGACCCCTCTTCTGGGGAGTGTACGCCGGGTATTGCATATATGTGATCCATATTGTTTACAAACCTAGGACCCCCCCCCCCCTTTTTTTTCCTTTGCTTGTTATTTTTCTTAAGTTGTTCACACTATTTCTGCTTCTTTTACTTTATTCCAACTTTCAACTTGCTTGCAATATTATGTGAAAACCCCCCTCTACTTGAGACTTCTATTTGCTTAATTGTTATTCAAAGTCACAATTATAGCATGGCCGGGAACCACACTAGTGGATCTTGAGGGGTTCCTAACACCTTCCCCTGGAGATAATTTCTAGCCCTTACCCAAACTCTAGTTCTTCATCTCAAACCCTTCTTAAAAGTGTCCTAATACACTATAATTATTAGGTGGCAACTCTTCAACTCCCAAACCCAATTCTCGAAAGGGAATAGAGTTGCCCTCCCAAATGTCGTATACCCAATTTCGACCTTTTACGAGAAAAAGGGGGCGTTGACAACTCCAAAATGACCCACGGACCTCCAGATTCACTTTCGATCGTGCTCCCAACACCAGAATCACCATACAGAGCTATTCCCAGACTCGGAATCCAAAACGGACGTTGATAACACTAAAATACACTTCAACCCAAACTTATGAAATTCTTCCAAAATTCTAACTTCTACAATAGGAGCCAAAATGCTCCCGAATCACCCAAAACCCGATCCGGGCATACGCCCAAGTCCGAAATTATCATATGAACCTGCCGGAACCTTCAAACCCTGATTCCGAGGTCATTTATTCTAAAATCCAGTATTGGTCAATTGTTTAAACTTAAAGCTTCTGAAATGAGAATTCTCTTTCCAAATCAACTTCGAACTTCCCGGAATTCAATTTCGACCATGCGCACAAGTCATAATACCTGAAATGAAGCTGCTCATGGCCCCAGACTGTTGAACGACGCACTAGAGCACAAAACGACCGGTCGGGTCATTACATTCTCTCCCACTTAAACATACGTTCATCCTCGAACATGCTAAGAATTGCGCTAGAGTTGCCTGAAATCACAGTTAAACACCACGGGCACCTATCCGTGCTACCACAACGCAGTTGAGCATATTAGCTCGATCAATTCTGAAGGTATTCTCTTTTATTCAAGCAAATAATCTTAGAGCCTAATTCTAACATCCATAATTCTCTATCAGGCCTGCTTCCAATATATGAACACTGTATCAATCACTACATGAAGTACCAGAACATGAGTGCATGCCTTTGCTGAATTCTCAACATGCACCACCTCATCCACAAGACCATAATAACATTTTTCGATCATAATAACCAATATTCCCCGAATCTGATGGTCACCACGCACCTCAAGATACATTTAAGTCGTGTTCCAACTTTTACATTACTACCACGATGGAAGAGACGTGAAGAATTCATAACCAGCTGCCGAGCCGACAAACCGTTGAGTCTATACTCATGACAAGAATCATTACCTTATTCTGAACCAAGTAATGGTATTTGCTCTTTAATATACTTCATATAATCCGATCGCACTGATCCTAGAACCAATAACCTTGTCTCTCCCAGTACAAACTGCTCAGGCAACAAGCCACCCCAGTTATGATCAAAAGTCTCATATGCTGCCACAATGTTGTCGCGCCCCATTTTTCTAAAGCGAAATCGGGTTTATGACATTTGGGAGGACAACTCATTCCCTTTTGGGAATTGGGTTTTGAATTGAAGATTCGCCACCTAATGATTAAAGTGCATTAGGACACTAAGAATGATTTGATTTGAAGAACCAGGGTTTGGGTAAGGGATATAAATTATCTCGAGGGGAAGGTGTTAGGCACCCCCCAAGATCCACTAGTGTGGTTCCCGCCCATGTTATAATTGTGACTTTACATAACAAGTAAGCAAATAGGGCTCAAATAGAAGGAGTTTTCACACAATATTGCAAGTAAACTGAAATTTGAGGAAAAACTAAAGAGGGCAGAAATTTTAAGAAAATGATTTAAACAATTCTAAAAATAAATGAAAACAAGTAAAGGGGGAGGGGGGTCCTAGGTTTATGATCAATATGGATCACATCAATGCAACACCCAGTAATCACTCCTCAAGAGAGGGGCTACATGAGGTATTAATGCACCGATCATCATATCCACGCCTACCCTTCCCACCCCGTTAAGGTATTAAAGCGCGGAATAGTATCGTTACTTATTGCATGCTATTACCCATCCCAATCCTATTAGTCCCGCAGGCATTTGGGACTACTAATCCTAAAAAGGGGGAGAGATTGGGGCTTTTCAAAGTTTAGAAGGACAAAATTCTAATGCAACAAACAAAAATATATAAGCAATTAGGGGGAAGCAAAGAGCAGTTTAAAGGCTCAAACAGGCCTCCACACTTAAAGGAGCAAATTATCTAGCATGACTTCAAATACTGGTTAAGTCTGAATTAAATTAAATCATTAGGACATGCTGATTTATCACATATTTCTTAGATGAGAAGTCTGAATTAGGCCTTGTCTGTTTGTAGTTTATAAAAAACTGACACAGTTGATTAATTACCTAATGGTTTACGTGGGTGGGACCTATAGTCATGATATCTAACAATGCAAAAGGCGTACTAATTTTAAAAAAGGATTACTGGTTTTATAACAAAAATTCTGCAGATATTAAATGACATTCCTACTGATTTTAAACTCATAGATGAAATAGATGAAACTGATTCAACTGATTACTCCTATACGCATGATTTCTAAGCGTTGTTAGTTTTAAAATGATTATGTAAATGCAGGAGTCCTATAGGCATGGTATCTAGAATGAAGTTGATTATTATTTAACCTATGATTGTTTGCCTAATGATAGATAAATATGCAAAAATGCAGAAAAACGTATAGTCATGATCTCTATATGAAGGAATGCAACAACTTATAGGCATGATCTCTATGTGATATGCGGAAGTGCAGAACTTATAGGCAGGATTTCTAATGATATGCAGAAATGCAGAAAACTTGTAAATAATGATTCATATGAGCATGTTGTCTGCCATTTACATACATAAAAGACCCTCTCCTTTTTTACTAGGACCCCATAAGTTATTATAACATATTACAGACCAAAATGAATCAAAAAAGTAAAAAATTACATCAGAAATTCAAGCTACAACCAAACAGCCTAATTCAGAATCAAGGTCTAACAATATGAGATAAACCAACTTCTAGGATCAGATTTCCAAAAGCCTTTCTCTTACTTAGGATGTGTCAAAGTTCCCAAGAGTCTCAAAGGGCTCCGGGCAATGCTTACACCCCCAATACATTGTAGAATTAGATTATAATGCAGTATGGAAGGGACAAGCCTCAAATGTCCAAGTTTAGAGGGAACTCAAGGTCCCAAGGCAAGGCTCATAGGAGGGGGAAGAACTTTGAGTCTAAGAGTATGTCACGACCCTAGTTCACCAATCGTAAACATGTCATGATTGCACCTAGTCTTCACGACCAGGGAAGCCTAACACATTTGCGGAAACAACAACTTATACAAAAATAGTAACTTTAAGGCGAAATAACATGAGGAATGTATATAATTGCCGCCTGGAACATACACTTTAACACTACAATTCTGAAACAAATCCCAAAACCCAGAATCTCACGGGCAACACAGGCTGTAGAAGTACATAATACTGCTCTAACATTCAGAAATGTCTATATCAAAGAAGAAACATGATACAAACTAGCTAACTATAGGGTAGAATGAGAGGGAGACTCTTCGGTCTGCGGACGCGGCAGATATACCTCAAGTCTCTGAGAAATCCCCTGAAATCACTGGTAGTGCGCCTGTGTAGAGGTACCTGGATCTGCACATGAAAAACATGCGCAGAAGAGACGTGAGTACACTACAGCAGTACTCTGTAAGTGCCAAGCCTAACCTCGGTCGGGTAGTGACGAGGAAGGTCAGGGCCCTACTGAGAATAAACATGATAAAATAAATATACAGTATTTAAACAGGTAAAGCTAATAGAGGCAGCAACAATTTAAGACAGAAAACTACAAGTCAACTACAATTAATCGAAGTAAGGAAATGACACCGCAAGGTACATCTCAGAATCAAAAATGCCATGAGGATCTCCCAGGATACCGTCCTGTAGTCCTTTTCTAAACTTTCGAGTGGAACTCCCGGGATACATCATATCTGTTTATCCAAAGGATCTCCCGGTATACCGTCCCGTAGTCCAACTTTTAATGTGCAGGGGGATCTATCGGGAATCGAACCCGCAGTCCCAAAATAAACAAACAAGGGGGAGCTACCGTAATCCCACATCCGTAGTACCAATGTAAATACACAATCACAGCCAAAGATATCCAGAAATTCAAGTATAAAGCACTAACAGATAGGTGGTACAAGTCTAGCATGCTTCACGTAGTAAAATTTAGGCAAAATTGAACAATTAAGCAGTTAAATCTAACTAATCATGCTTTTCTAACTAACATAGGTTAAACTTGCATTTAGAATAGGCAAATAAGCAAGAAAACACAGTCTAAATAATTCAAGTAAAGCGGATTATCAACAATTAGCTCAAGTACACGCTCTTCACCTCGCGTACAAGGCATCTAAAACAACAATTAAGATATCCTAAGGGGAGAGGTCCCCCACACAAAGTTAGACAAGCCACTTACCTCGAATCGGTACCAAAATCAACTACGAACAACGCCTTTGCCACGGGTATCCGACTCCGAATGTCCCAAATCTATTCAATCCAATTACATAACGTAAATAACATCACAAGTAACTAATTCCACTTTTAAAATTAAAGCTAAGGCAAAAAAATAGGTAAAATGACCAAACTGCCCTCAGGCCAACGGCTCGGAATCAAATAATTTTTACGTTTTCAGAAACCACGTACTCTCACGAGTCTAACCATAAAAAAATCTCCCAAATCGGAGGTCAAATGCCCCCTCAAAACCCCATAATAGGTCTAAGTAGTTTTTCCCAAATTTCATTAAAAACCCAAAATTAAAGGATGAATTCGAGTTTAGATTAGTGGGTTTTAGTCATAGAAGAGTAGAGAATCGTTACCCAGTGATTGCCTTTGAAAAACCTTCGAAATTGCTCCCCAATCCGAGCTCCAAAAGTTGAGTTTTGGTAAAAATGGCTAACTCTCGGATTTTTGAAATGTTTATACTGCCTAGGTATTTGTTCAATGCGATCGCATGAAATGGGATGAGATCGTGCAGAGTAAAATTCAAGTCCCAAAAATTGGTCTATACGAACGCAGCCAGAGGCCTGCGATCGTAGAGGAGGAAGAGGCTAAGCTATGCGATCACAGACTGGGCTATGCGATCGCATAGAAGGATTTGACCAAGATGCCCAGCTCCCAAGTTCTACTATGCAAACACAGGGATGGGATTGCGAACGCGGAGAAGGGGATGGCAGAGCTATGCGATCATGGACATGACTTTGCGATCGCATTGAAGTAAATTGGCCCCCTCAAAGAACGCACTATGCGATCGCATGGAGGAGTATGTGATCGCAGAGAACGAACGTCTGCAACAGCTGAGTCTGATTTTCTGCAACTCTTAAGTCCCAAAAATGCTCCGTTGAGCATGTGAAACACACCCGAGGCCCCCGAGACCTCAACCAAACCCACGGACATATCCCATAACATCATTCAAACTTGTACCAATCCTTAAACCACCTAAAATAACGCCGGAAACTCGAATTAATCAATGATTTGAACCTAAGAACTTCAAATTTCAATCAAACTCGCTTTCGATCATGACGGTGCTACAACAACTTCCGGAATCCCGTTTCGACCCTCAGATAAAAAATTCACTATCGGACCGGAAACTTCAAAATTCTAACTTTCGGCATTTCTAGCCTAAATGAGCTACGGACCTCCAAAGTAAATTCCGGACACGCTCCCAACCCCGAAATCACCTAATGGAGCTAACGAAACCATCAGATTTCCATTCCGAGGCCGTCTTCACACTGTTCCAATCACGGACCACTTTCCAACACTTAAGCTCTTATTTAGGGACTAAGTGTCCCAAAACACTCTGAATCCTAACGACGAACGTCCCGGCAAACCAAAACAGCAAAAATGAACTTAGGGGAAGCAGTTAATAGGGGAACGGGGCATAATTTCTAAAAACGACCGGTCGGGTAATTACATCTACCCACACTTAAATATTCGTTAGTCCTCAAACGAGCATAGAGAACATACCTGAAGTAGCAAATAGATGAGGTATCGGCTGCGCATATCCCGCTCGGTCTCCCAAGTTGCCTCCTCGACCGGATGACCCCGCCATTGAACCTTTATTGAAGCAATATCCTTTGACCTGAGCTTTCGGACCTGCCTGTCCAATATAGCCACTGGCTCCTCAACATAGGACAGATCCTTGTCCAACTGGACTGAAGTGAACTCCAACACATGAGACGGATCACCGTGATACCTCCGAAGCATCGAGACATGAAATAACGGATGAACCCCGGCCAAACTGGGAGGTAAAGAAAGCTCATAAGCAACCTCCCCAACTCGCTTCAAAATCTCAAAAGGGCCATGAACCTCGGACTCAACTTCCCTTTCTTCCCAAACCTCATGACGCCTTTCATAGGCGAGACCCGAAGCAGAACCCGCTCACCAACCATAAAGGAAACATCACGAACCTTCCGGTCCACGTAACTCTTCTATCTAGACTAGGTCGTACGGAGTCGATCCTGAATCACCTTAACCTTCTCCAACCCATCCAGAACCAAATCTGTACCCAATAGCCTCGCCTCACCCGGCTCAAACCAACCCATCGGAGATCTGCATCTCCTACCATATAAAGCCTCATATGGCGCCATCTGAATGCTGGACTGGTAACTATTATTGTAAGAGAACTCCGCCAATGGCAAGAACTGATCCCAAGACCCTCTAAACTCAATCACGCATGCACGGAGCATATCCTCAAGAATATGAATGGTGCGCTTGGACTGTACGTTCGTCTGAGGGTGAAATGTTGTACTTATATTCACTTGAGTACCCAACTCCTGCTGAACGGCTCTCCAGAACCGTGATGTAAACTAAGTACCCCTTCCGAGATGATAGAAACTGGAATACTGTGTAGAGGGACAATCTCTCTAATGTAAATCCCCGCTAACCGCTCCGCTGAGTAAGTAGTACACACCAGTATGAAATGAGCGGACTTGGTAAGCCGATCCATACCAACCCAAATAGAATTGAATTTCTTCGCAGTCAGAGGGAGACCAACTACAAAATCCATGGTGATTTTCTCCCATTTGCACTCCGGAATCTCAATCTGCTGAAGTAACCCACCCGGTCTCTGGTGCTCAGCCTTTACCTGCTGACAGTTGAGGCATCTAGATACAAATCCCGCTATATCTTTCTTCATTTGCCTCCACCAGTAGTGCTGTCTCAAATCCTGATACATCTTCGCGGCACCTGGATGGATGGAATACCGCAAACTATGAACCTCTGCCAATATCAACTCCCGAATATCATCAACATCGGGTACACAGACCCGACCCTGCATTCTCAATACCCCATCCTCACCAATAGTCACATCCCTGGCATCGCCATGCTTAACCCTGTCCTTGAGGACAAGTAGATGGGGGTCATCATACTGCCGATCCCTGATACGATCAAACAATGAAGACCAAGAAACCACACAAGCTAGAACCCGACTGGGCTCCGAAAGGTCCAATCTCACAAACTTACTTGCTAAGGCATGAATATCCATCACCATAGGCCTCTCAGATGCTGGTAGATATGCCAAACTACCCAAACTCTCTACCCGTCAACTCAAGGCGTCGACCACCACATTGGCCTTGCCAGGGTGACGCCAGATCTTCAAGGCATGTACAATAGCAGCTAACCCAATATCATGGACAGGATAATTCTTTTCATGTACTTTCAATTGTCTGGACGCATAGGCAATCACCCTACCGTCCTGTATCAATACCTCTCCAAGACCAATTCTCGAGGCATCACAATAGACAGTATAAGAACCCGAACCTGTAGGCAATATAAGAACTGGGGCTGTAGTCAAAGCTGTCTTGAGCTTCTGAAAGCTCGCCTCGCACTCTTCCATCCACTGGAATGGAGCACCCTTCTGGGTCAGCCTAATTATAGGAGCTGAGATAGACGAAAACCCCTTAAAAATCGATGGTAATAACCCGCCAAGCCAAGAAAACTATGAATCTTCGTCGCGGAGGAAGGTCTAGGCCAACTCAGCACTGCCTCTACCTTCTTCGGATCCACCCGAATACCCTCGCTTGACACTATGTTACCAAAGAAGGAAACAGAATCCAACCAAAACTCACATTTTGAAAACTTTGCATACAATTTCTTTTCCCTCAAAGCCTGAAGCACTGTCCTCAGGTGCTGTTCGTGCTCTTCCCGACTCTGGGAGTAAAAAAGGATATAATCTATGAACACAATAACGAACGAGTCGAGATATGGCCTGAACACACTGTGCATCAAATGCATAAAGGTTGTTGGGGCATTGATCAGCCTAAATGACATAACTAAAAACTTGTAATTGCCATACTGAGTCTTGAAGGCAGTCTTCGGGATATCCAGCTCCCGAATCTTCAACTGATGGTAACCTGAGCGCAATTCAATCTTAGAAAACACCTGTGCGCCCTGAAGATGGTTGAATAGATCATCAATACGAGGCAAAGGATAGCGGTTCTTTACTGTAACCTTATTCAACTGACGATAATCGATGCACATACGCATAGAACCATCCTTTTTCTTCACAAACAAAATAGGAGCACCCCATGGTGAAATACTAGGTCGAATAAAACCCTTATCAAGCAATTCCTGTAACTGATCCTTTAACTCCTTTAACTCAGGAGGAGCCATACGGTAAGGAGGAATGGATATGGGCTGAGTTCCCGGCAACAAATCAATACCAAAATCAACATCCCGATCGGGTGGCATGCCCTGAAGATCGGCTGGAAACACATCGGGATAGTCCCGTACTACTGGGACAGAATCAACAGAAACAATATCAATACTGACATCTCTCACATAAGACAAATGCGCGGCACACCCCTTTTCAACCATATGCTGAGCTTTAAGAAAAAGATAACTCTATTGGGAGAGTGATCTAAAGTACCACTCCACTCAATACGCAGAACACCTGGCATAGCCATCGTCACGATCTTAGCGTGACAATCAACAATAGCATAATGGGGCGACAACCAGTCCATGCCCAAAATAATATCGAAATCAACCATGTTGAGTAATAAAAGATCTGCTCTGGTCTCAAAACCACGGAAGGTAACCAAACACGATAGATAAATGCGGTCCACAATAAGAGAATCTCCCACAAGAGTAGAAACATAAACAGGAGAACTCAAAGAATCCTGGGCTACCCCCAAATATGGAGCAAAATAAGAAGGCACATAAGAGTAAGTGGAGCCTAGACAGAATAGAATCGATGCATCTCAGTGACAGACTAATATAATACCTATGATGACAGAATCGAAGGCAACAGCCTCGGTACGAGTAGGAATAGCATAATATCTAGCCTGGACTCCCCCTTGAGGGCGACCTCTACCTCCCCAACCTCCGCCCCTAGCTGGCTGGGTAGGTGGGGGGTGGAAGCTGGAGCTGGAACAATGGCCTGAGAACTCTGCAGAGTATGATGCGACTGAGAAGTCTGATAAGGAACACCCATCTAAAGTCTGGGGCAATCCCTAACCATGTGGCGTGTGTCACCATACTCAAAACAAGCTCTGGTAGGATGCGGTGGCTGCGACTGACTGGGACCAGGTCTGCTGGACTGACCTCTGAGAGCACCCTACGCAGGAGGCGCACTAGAAACTGGAGGTGCGTAGTAAGGCTCATGAGATCTATGAGGAGCTGGAGTAATTCTTGATGAAGGAAGAGCTGAATGAACTGGGTGACCCATATAGCCCCTACCATGATGCCCTGCTACTGGGGTACGGGTACTAGAGTAGTGACCCGGCTCTCGAGACCTCTTGGCCTCTCTCTCCTCTCGCTCTATGGCATGCAAACCATCGATCCTCCTAGCAATGCTCACTACCTGCTGATAAGGAATGTCCATCTCCAACTCTCGAGCCATGCTAGATCTAATGGATGGAATAAGACACTCAATAAATCGGCAAACCCTCTCGCGGACAGTAGCAACCAAGGCCGGTGCATGTCTTGCCAACCTAGTATAGCGGATGGCATACTCTGAAACGGTCGTAGCACCCTGGCACAAATGCTCAAGCTCCGCGCTCCATGTGTCCCTGTGGCTCTGGGGAACAAACTCTATCTTAAACATATCCGAAAACTGTGCCCAGGTTAGAGAGGCAGCCTCGTCCGGACTGTCTAGCTCAAAGGTGCGCCACCAATAATAGGCGGCTCCCCGAAGCTGGAAAGCTGCGAAAGAAACCCCGCTCGAGGCAGTAATACCCATAGTGTAAAAAATACGATGGTAATACTTCAGAAATCCAAAGGCATCATATGTAGCTAATCCGCTGAAAACCAGAGGGTCATACTTCTTTAACCTCTCCAGTCGTTGCTGCTCATCCTCAGAAGCAGGTGCCCCATCCTCGGGCTGAACTGGTGCTGTAGGCTGGACAGGGATGATATCTGGGACCTGCTCAACCTGCACTCGCTGTTCAGGAGTACGGGCGGCGGGAGTCTGTGCTTCTCCCCCGGCCTGGGATGTGGTAACAGGAAGGGGAAGCAACCCTGCCTGTGACAGCGTAATGTACATGCTCATAAACTGTCCCAATGCCTCCTGAACGGTTGGAGTGGTAGTAGGTGTAGGCGTGTCAGGTGCCTGAGCCCCGACTGGATCTTCTGGCGGTACCTTAGCGGTAGCTCGTGCAGGTGCTCTGGCAGCACAACGTGCGCGTCCACGACCTCTGCCCCGGCCCCTGCCTCTAACGGCTGCAAGATGGGGTGTGAGTGCCTGATCATCCTGAGTAGCGCGTGTCTTCACCATCTATGAGAGAATAGAAGACAGAAGTTTAGAATTGGTGTCCAAAAATATCGCACGATAAGGAAATCAAATGAAGTGAAGATTTTTTCTAAACAGTTACATAGCCCCTCGTAGATAAGTACAGACGTCTTTGTACCGATCAACGAGACTCTAATAAAACGGCTTGTGTTCTGTGACTCCTATGAACCTAGAGCTCTTATACCAACTTGTCACGACCCTAGTTCACCAATTGTCAACATGTCATGACGGCACCTAGTCTTCACGACCAGGTAAGCCTAACACATTTGCTGAAACAACAACACATAAAAAAAAATATTAACTTTAAGGCTAAATAACATGAGTAATGTATATAATTGTCGCCTGGCACATACACTTTAACACTAGAATTCTAAAACAAATCCCAAAACCTAGAATCTCACGGGCAACACAGGCTGTAGAAGTACATAATACTGCTCTAACATCCGGAAATGTCTATATCAAAGAAGAAACAAACAAGGGGGAGCTACCGGAATCCCACTTCCGTAGTCCTAATGTAAATACGCAATCACAGCCAAAGATATCCAGAAATTCAAGTATAAATCACTAACAGATAGGTGTTACAAGTCTAGCATGCTTCACGTAGTACAATTTAGGCAAATTGAGCAATTAAACAGTTAAATCTAACTAATCATGCTTTTCTAACTAACATAGGTTAAACTTGCTTTTGGAATAGTCAAATAAGCAAGAAAACACAGTCTAAATAATTCAAGTAAAGCGGATTTTCTACAATTAGCTCAAGTACACGCTCGTCACCTCGTGTACAAGGCATCTAAAACAACAATTAAGATATCCTAAGGGGAGATGTCCCCCACACAAAGTTAGACAAGCCACTTACCTCGAACCGATATAAAAATCAACTACGAACAACGCCTTTGCCACGAGTATCCGACTTCGAATGGCCCAAATCTATTCAATCCAATTACATAACGTAAATAACATCGCAAGTAACTAATTCCACTATTAAAATAAAATCTAAGGCGCGAAAATAGGTAAAATGACCAAAACACCCCTCAGGCCAACGACTTAGAATCAAATAATTTTTACGTTTTCAGAAACCTCATACTCTCACGAGTCTAACCATACAAAAATCTCCCAAATCGGAGGTCAAATGCCCCCTCAAAACCCCATAACTAGTTCTAAGTAGTTTTCCCCAAATTTCATTAAAAACCCAAAATTAAAGGATGAATTCGAGTTTAGATTAGTGGGTTTTAGTCATAGAAGAGTAGAGAATCGTTACCCAGTGATTGCCTTTGAAAAACCTTCGAAATTGCTCCCCAATCCGAGTTCCAAAAGTTTAGTTTTGGTAAAATGGCTAACTCTCGGATTTTTGAAATGTTTATACTCTACAGGTATTTGTTTAATGCAATCGCATGAAATGGGATGCGATTGCGTAGAATAAAATTCAAGGCCCAAAAATTGGTCTATGCGAACGTAGCCAGAGGCCTACGATCACAGATGAGGAAAAGGCTAAGCTATGCGATCACGGACTGGGCTATGCGATCGCATAGAAGGTTTTGACCAAGATGCCCAGCTCCAAAGTTCTACTATGCAAACGCGGGGAGGGGATTGCGAACGCGGAGAAGGGGAAGGCAGAGCTATGCGAACGCGGACATAACTTTGCGATTGCATTGAAGGAAATTGGCCCCCCTCAGAGAATGCACTATGCGATAGCATGGAGGAGCATGCGATCGCAGAGAAGGAAAGTCTGCAACAGCTGAGTCTGATTTTCTGCAACTCTTCAAGTCCCAAAAATGCTCCGTTGAGCATCCAAAACACACCCGAGGCCCCCGAGACCTCAACCAAACCCACGGACATATCCCATAATATCATTCAAACTTGTACCAATCCTTAAACAACCTAAAACAACGCCGTAAACTTGAATTAATCAATGATTTGAACCTAAGAACTTCAAAACTCAACCAAACTTGCTTTCGATAAAAAACCTAACCAAACCACGCCTGATTGACCTCAAATTTTGCACGCACGTCCCAAATGACATGAAGGTGCTACAGAAACTTCCAGAATCCTGTTTCGACCCTCGGATCAAAAATTCACTATCGGACCGGAAACTTCAAAATTCTAACTTTCGGCATTTCTAGCCTAAATGAGCTGCGAACCTCCAAAACACATTCCGGACACGCTCCCAACCCCGAAATCACGTAACGGAGCTAATGGAACCATCAGATTTCCATTCTGAGGCCGTCTTCATACTGTTTTGATCACGGACCACTTTCCAACACTTAAGCTCTCATTTAGGGACTAAGTGTCCCGAAACACTCCGAGTCCTAACACCGAACGTCCCAGCAAACCAAAACAGTAGAAATGAACTTAGGGGAAGCAGTTAATAGGAGAACGGGGTGTAATTTCTAAAACCGACCGGCCGGGTCGTTACAGAGTAAGTGTAAGTGCATATAGGGGAATTAGGGAAGACCATGGCAGGCTGGTGGTTATCCCCAGCAATTGGGAGTGTTGGCACACCCCTGACCAGCCTGTTAGCCAAATCTTAGGAGTTAGGATCCATTGAAGATCAAGTTCAGAATTGAGCAATAATTTGGATACTGCCAGGCGAAGAACCTTAACTCAAACACATAGAAGGCAATAGAGGGTATGGATTCACAATACAAACAGATGCAAGGAAAGAACATACATATTTAACATTAATCACTAAACATGAACAACAAAGTAAATAAGAATCCTAAAACTATAAATTAAACACATAGGGTTGAGGCAGAAAAAAAATTAAATTAGAACATACCAGTTTCAGGAAAAACAAGTAAAAAACAGTAGTCTTGAAAAGCCAAGTTGCAAGCAAACAGTTCCAAAATATCTCAGAAAGAGCAGAATTGTTGATACCCAATTTTTTTCTATATATTTTTATACTCCAAATACTTTCAAAATAGCATGTGTATACGTATATAACCATTCCCAAGAGTTTTGGTATTTTTCTCTAATTTTTAAGATTTTTAAAATTAATTTATTGTCTATTTTAGCAGTACAAAATCCAATAATTGCCCTCAAAATTACCATTTTTGTGAATAATTTATTTCCATCCTTTTATTAATACCAAAATATAATTAAGGTAATTTTTTAATATATTTTATAAATTTATTTGGTATTTTTAAAAGCTAAATTGCATATAATTACAATTATAGCCTATCTGACGATTAACAATATTTTACAATTATAAAATCATTTCTAGTATTTTTAGATTAATATTTATATATTATTAATTAGTTTAGTGTTTTTAATTTATTTTTAAAAATATTTAAATATTTTTTATAAAATGAAAGAGGGGAAAATTGGCTATTTAACACATAATCATTTCTATTTCAATTTTAACCTCAATTTAACTCCCAATTCCACCCAATTTAAAATAACCCAATTCCATTTTCTAACCCAACCCACGACCCGTTTTCAGAACTGCTCGGCTTCCCCTTTAATCCTAGCCGTTAATCATTTTAATCAACGGTTGTGATTCCTTCTTGCCTTTTTTAACTCTCATACCCCCTTTACGCTAGTTCATTCTATCAAAGACACCTCCATTGAAACACTCTTCGAATCCCAAACTCTCTCTAGCCCTCCCCGAAACCCTAATTGATTCCCACCTATTTATGTCATATTTCCACCGGAATCCATGGCATTCCTGGCCATGGGTGACTTGTGCCCACTCTCCATCACCATTAAACTTAAGCTACTCAAATTTGGAGGCCCGACTTCAAGGGATATCTTTAGATCTTTCTCAGATCTGTAGATCTATGGCCTCTCCGGCCATATTCCGTCGTGTTCGAGCAATATGAGTCTCTTCGACTCAGGATCCGACTTTCCTCAAAACCTTTCTCATTCTAGGGTCTTCTCTGTCGTTTTTAAGCTGTCTAAGGTTCTATACTTGCTTATTTTCTTAGCTCTGTGCCATGCCTGGTCTTCGTTTGACGTTTTAAATTTTTCCCCAAATTTCCTTTTCCAAAATTGTTCAGATTCGATTTTTAGGGTTTCTAAAAAGGGATTTCTTCAAACATTTTGATTCTTCCTGTTCTTTCTTTATGTGTGTTTTATACTCATATGTTTGCTTCTTACTATGCTCGAGTTTGCTCTCTCGTTTTTTCCTGATTATGCAAGATTTTTTCTGTTCTTTGCTCATATGTTAATTCGTGTTGTTAATCCTCATTCTTTGTTGTATGTGTTTAAGTTTGAGCTCTTTGATTTTGTTTCACCTTACTGAGTTCTGTTTATGTTCCTGCTAAGCATGTTTTTACCTACTTTGTTTAAAACTCGTATCCTTTCTTAGTTCTGAACTTGTTTGTGTATGTTTGCCTCTCACAAGCCTTTGAAAGGGGCTTCTGAGCCTCTCTCAATGACCATGTCTTCTCACCTCTGACTCTATTCAAAACCCTAGGTTTTGGGGTTTCTTTGATAAGTGACATTAGGGTTCCACTTTGGGACCCTAGGCTTTCATACTCACTCTGAGCCTGTAATCTAACTTGAATCCATTTGTTTGTGACTCTGAAACTTTCAGTGCTAAACTCTTTTCTAGGGTAAATGACTCTTTTGTTTGATTTGGATGCTTTATATAGGAGAAAAACTCCTCTTTCAAAAGGTTTTCACCAACCAAGTGATTGATTCTGAAATCCCTTTAATAAGGCTAATGATTCCCTACTGATTTCTTTCAATTGAACCTCCTTTATCCTACCGGTTGTTTATTTTGATCCTTTTTGTGTAAAAATCCTATGCTTGTCATGTTTTCCTTAAATACATGATCTTGTGTATTCTTTCTGTAATTCTGTACCAATGTTTGAATTATTTCTATACTTATATGACTCTTTCTATAATTATTTAGGGATTCCTGAGCCAACAAATAATATATAAATATTAATTTAAAAATACTGAAACCAATTTTACAATTATAAAATACTATTAATCGTAAAATAGGCTATAATTGCAATTATATGCAATTTAGTCTTTTAAATACCAAATAAAATTTTAAAATATACAAAAATTACCTTAACTATATTTTGGTATAAATATGGGAATCAAATAAATTATTCACCAAAATTGAGAGTTTTGGGAATAATTACTGATTGTACTGCTAAAAATGGACAATAAATGGATTTAAAAATCTTTAAACATTAGGAAGAATACCAAAACTCTTGTGCATGCTTATATATGCATGTACATACTATTTTGAAAGTATTTTGTATGGTAAAATACATAGGAAAAAATTAGGTATCAACAAATGTCCCAATAGGCTATCAATTCGAACATGATACATAAGGAAAATGAACTCTGGAAGGGACTACTCAACTCACATAGCTAATACGAGTTTTCCTCAGAAAAATAGGAAACAAAACACATAAAAACAAATAGGGAACTGTACTCAACATCACACTGTTGTGGCGCGCAACCCGATCCAAACAACATACCCATGGCAATGTACCACCCGATCCACACATAAAATTCACATAAGGAGATACACACCGAGCTACATTGCTCATTACGACAAAATACCGAATGTCGGTCACAAGCACGCTAAGTGCATAATACCATCCCTGGGGAGACATATAACGATATAAGCTACAAACTCAAGCACAACTGAGGTGCGATAAACGATCTGAATCTCAAGACCCATTCTGCTCATATAACATCATCTCTATGTGGAACCTCAACAGAGAAGAAATTCACCAAGCCGTCTTACAACTCACGCGGCGCAATATATCATTACATGAAATAGCTGACGACGAAATAACACTCCGACTACTCTTTTATAAGGAGCGCATTGTTGAAATGAACACACCCAGCCTGATATAAAGCCCATATTCACATTTAAATCCATCCACGTACCTCAAGCTGATTCTGATTGCACTGAACTAGGCTAATAACCTTTCAAAGGTCCATAATCACCCCCTTTTTATAATACACAAGAACAACCATCATAACCGGAGTAATCATCCACAGTCCACGACCCAATAAATCGAGTGCCCTCCAGGCATTAATTCTCAATTTAACAACATCACTACAATCTTCATACTTGGTTTAACTCTTCAATCAATCAAGTGGCTACATGCCACACTTATACAACCTTCCCGTGAGGCACGCTCCCACAACCTTCCGTAATAGATAACAAGTCTGCACATCCAAACTACTGGCCGTACTAACACTGAAAAGCGATCAAGAATCCTTAACCAGGATGCAAGCCTTTTTTATAAAACACCGATCTCAGGTGACGCTGGATACAATACCAACTTACTTTAAACATCGAAACTCCTTTCCTACTCATCCGAGATCGTGACATCCCTTGTCAACACCAAACTACAACCTTGATCCTCACTTCAAATTCCATACCACTCACTGCGCCCAACATGCCAATATATGATAGAAAACGATTTTCATCATAACTCTGGAACCATTAATAGATTAACACTTCATCATATAAAAACTTTTCACTTAACTCACTTCAGGAGAACCATAGCAACACACAGGTGAATTCTCATAACCGCAGAATATGCAAATCTCTAAGTAGTGGTCTAAGCCACCATAGCCCTTTCGGGATCCGCTTACACATAACAGGCCATAATAGTAGAATACTTCTGAATAATCATCAATTACAGCGGCCGACAAGCCTCACAAGCACCACCATCACTATGCCAATTCAACCATGGCTAACCAATTTATCTTCTTCTAATTCACCCTTAACTTGCCTTAGAGATAATAATAGCTCCTTTCCTTAAATCACCAACCTGAATCCGCACTCACCTTGAGTGACCCCATTCCACGAGACCATCCTGTATCCAAACCTATGAATCGTTCCATACACTCATTGCACGCACATTCGCATCTTCAACTGATACACCTGTTCTGATAATTCCTTTTCAATTCCAAGGTAAGCATTATGAGCCTCTTATCATAAGCTACTACAAAAGCTTGATTCTTAATCATACTGCGGGCTTGAACCCTTAGGCACCGTATTCTTTACCTTTGAATTCCCTAGGACCGTTATTGAGAGACACCCACTCTGACATGGTCCCGAATATAATCCACTACAAGGTTCCACTAGCACTTGAACACCCATCTTGATGAATCACCCGACCAAATCACTTTCCTTGAAATCTGCATCTACACGCGGCATAAATCCTATACCCTTCCCCAAGTCTGAACATGATTTGATAAGGACAGCTACAACACCTCTTTAACAATTCCTTTGCTCAAATTAGCTTTTATGTTCTTTTACCTTAGCAGAAATAATCCATCAACATGCTAATAACCGGAAATCTTGTAAATAGACAATCATGCAATCCAACGACAGGCAGTAGGACTTTCCCACTTAGATTGGAGCCACTATTACATAACTTTGGAATCCAATAAGATTCTTTCTTCATTGTTGACATGATCTAGCACAACCAACCCGCCGAGTTCCTCGAAATCTTTCTGTAAAACCTTTTATGAATACTCTGAATCGTTAACCATATTCACATTCCCGACCTCTTTACCAGATATCCAGTAGGATTCTTTGTAGAAGCTTCACCAACTACGCGACTGATGATCTGCTCACAGGAGATAACCCACCCGAGCCCGTGCTCATTCACCATTTGCACAAGTCCATTCACTCCTCGTGGACATCAACTAAATGTGAGACAATATCTTCCAATTCAAAGTTATGTTGTATCCTCCTTCATATCAATCGGCTCCTTTCCGTCATATTAAATCTCCTGCCGTATAATAGTCAATATTTCAAATTAAGTCCGTAGACCCAGCCACTGAATCCACATACTGCTCTGCCACTCTCCCACTTTGGAAAAACTCACTTCTTCAAGAAACTACTCGACTTCCACTTCTTACACCTGGCCTTCTAGAAGTTTAATCACCGCGTGACACTTCCCACATGTCCTTCCATATCCTTTGCTGCTCAGCTAATTCCTTAGATCAAAATCTATATCGGTAGTACTTGAACCAAAAGACCGCTAGTAGATTTTAAACCTTTCCGAAGAATTGTCTCTCTCGAGCCGTTAGCATTAGAAATACGCATTCAATCCTGAACCACCACACCCCACGATCTCTGACAGCCGCTTCTCCAATACTATCTTACAATGTCCTACCCTAAGGGCGAATCGTAGAAGGTCTTAACACCAACGAGCTTAGTACATTCAACAAGGAAAAACACATCTCATCACAGATGAACATTTCACCACGCTCGCACATACCAAGCCTCGTTACTCCATCATCCCAAATCTGAACATTCTTAGCCTGATTGTTTTTCCGCCGCCGAGAATAAAATACCGAATCTCTAAATCATGCACTGAGGAAATATCTTTCCAAGTCATTCACTGCTTCGATGCATAGACAATCATCCTACCATTACACCAATATTGTGCGATAGCAACACATGAATCGTCATCATAATTATTGCCAAATCTCAAAACCTTAGGTAATACTGATATTGAGCAGAAAAAACAAAATGACCTTCCGCAAGGCGACGATAATAGCCCAATCAAATATGTAGAACCGATTTAAAGCATGAAGAACATGTTTAAGAAAGGCAACAAGCTCAGAAGATAAGAAGTGACACAAACATGGGCAAAGCAGATGAAACATTTTAGCAAAAACACGAACAGAATCCAGCAAGACAAACAAAAATCACAGAACTTAATGGTAGAACACATATAGTAGAAGAGTAAGGAAAACACAACATGGATAACATGTGAGCATATGTATAGTAGAAAATAAAAGTAGTAGTACATGTGTAGTAAAAGGAGTCACACTAGCAAGATACAAACAAACACATATAAAGAAAAGAATCAGAAAGATTTTTTTGAAAACTTTCCAGAAACCCTAAATCAAAGACAACCGATTTTGAAAGGAGAATTTAGGGAAAACACTTTAGAAACCCAGTAGAACACAAACAAACCATAGATCTAAGAAAATAAATAAAGAAAAACCTCGAAAAGCTTAGGGTTTTGGAGAAACCATAGAAGCGAGAAAGGCTAGAAGGATCAGATCCTGAGTCGAAGAGGTCAAAGAAGGTTTCTAATGCTTTGGGTATGCCGGAACTGGCCGAAGAAACCATAGCACTGAATATCTGAGAAGGTCTGAAAGAGAACCGTCGAGGACATGCTTTAACACTTCGAACAAGCATGGTCTAATGGTGGAAGGGGGTGAGTAAAGGCCATCCATGGCCTGAGGAGCCATGGATTCCGGTGAAAGTATGGTTGAACATGGTAGAAGACGACTAGGGTTCCGAAGGGTTTGAGAGTGTTTTAGGGATTCAAAGGCGGCTGAGAAGTGATAATGAAGTAGGGTTAGGGGTGTGGGCGGATTAAAAAGGAAAGGGGAAATCATGGTTGTTGATCAAAATGATCAACGGCCTGGATAAAAAGGAGAGCCGGGCAGGTTGGATACATGGGTCAGGGGTCGGGTTAAAAATGAAATTGGGTTGGTTTAATTGAGGTTAAGATTAAGACAATTTAAGGGCTACAATTGAAATGAAAAATAGGCTGTAATTGAAATAAATGGGGCTAAATGTTAAATAGACTGTTTCCCTTTTTATTTTATAAAAATAGTTAAAAATGATTTAAAAATAAATTAAAAGTACTGAAATAATTAATAATGTATAAATATTAATCTAAAAATACTGGAAATGATTTTATAATTATAAAATATTGTTAATTATAAAATAGACTATAATTGCAATTATATGCAATTTAGCTTTAAAAATACCAAACAAATGTGTAAAAATATGCACAAATTACTTAAACTATATTTTGGTGTAAATATGATAATAAAAATAAGTTATTCACAAAAAAGGTAATTTTGGGAATAATTATTGATTTTTGTACAGCTAAAATAGGCAATAAATTGATTTTTAAAGTCTTTAAAAAATGGAGAAAAATACTAAAACACTTGGATATGCTTATATATACATATATATATATATATATATATATATATATATATATATATATATATATATATATATATATATATATATATA
>MU669715.1:1046-24080 GCA_026770625.1 Nicotiana glauca
ATTGTCATTCTTAATACAACATACCAAACAATGAATAAACAACAATCCCATTATAACTTATACCGGTATAACTTATCCCATTATAACTTATACCGGTATAACTTATACCGGTATAACTCATATTCCAACCAAACGACCCCTAAAGATATTAGGTTCCCGTTTTGCGTTAGATTTTAGCTTCATTTTTTTATAAAAAATTACAAATATTGTTTGTTTATAAAATAGGATCATGTTTTGAAAAACAAAAGTCAAAATTTTTTAATTCCACTCACAAAACTTTCGAGAGTCACTGAGACTTTAGGTACTGTAGGCGCATTTACGTTGAGGAGGCCGTGGAGGCTATGCATAAGATGAGTAGTGGCAGAGCAGTTGGGCCAGACGAAATTCTGATAGAATTTTCGAAGTGTGTCGGTAGAGCAGGAAGAGTGGTTAATTGGGTTGTTTAATGTTAATTTCAGGACAAAGAGGACACCAAATGAGTGGAGGTGGAGTACGATGCTACCGTTGTTCAAGAACAAAGGGGATATCAACAGTTGTAACAACTATAGGGGTATCAAGTTACACTGTCATACCATGAAAGTTTTGGAGTGGGTAGTAGAAGTGAGGGTGAGGAGGACGATATCTATTTCCGACAACCAGATTGGGTTCATGCCGGATCGTTCAACTACGAAATCTATCCACTTTATTAGGAAGTTGGTAGAACAGTATAGGGATATGAAGAAGAATTTGCACATGATATTTATTAATCTGAAGAAAGCGTGTGACAAGATCCCTAGAGAGATTCTTTGGAGATGCCTGGAGGAAAAAGGTGTCCTGGTCGCTTAAATTAGGGCGATTAAGGACATGTACGATGGAGCTAAGACTCAGGTTAGGACATTGGAAGGTGACTCGGAGTATTTTCTGGTTGTTATGGGGTTACACCAAGGATCTGCGCTCAACCCGTTATTATTTTCCCTGGTAATGGACGTACTGACACAATATAATCAAGGGGAGGTACCATGGTGTATGTTATTTACTGATGATATGGTTCTGATTGATGAGACGCGAGCTGGTATTAATGAGAGGTTGGAAGTCTGGAGTAGGCCCTTGAGTCAAAGGGTATCAAGGTGAGCAGGACTAAGATGGAATACATGGAATGTAAGTTTAGCGCTGAGCCGAGAGAAGCAGGCATGGACGTGAAGCTTGAATCATATGTCATCCCCAAGAGAGGCAGTTTCAAGTACCTTGAGTCGATTATCCAGGGAGATCGACGGGGATGTCATACACCGTATAGGGATGGGGTGGATGAAATAGAGGTTAGCATCTGGAGTCATTTGTGACAAGAAAGTTCCATTGATACTGAAAGGTAAGTTTTATAGAATAGTGGTTAGACCGGCTGTCGCGCCCTGTTTTCCCTCCCATTTTTGACGGGGTAAGAGGTCCAAGGTTCGACATTCACGGGCTATAATGACTTATTTCCTTTTTGGGAATTGGGTATTTGAAAAGTCGCCACCTAATGGATTATGGTGCGTTAGGGCACCTAGAGCGATTAACACTTAGGTTAGTTTGCATTACTAGAGATTAGGGTAAGGGCTTGAAGTAACCTCGAGGAGAAGGTGTTAGGCACCCCTCTGGGTCCACAACTGTGAATCCCGGCCGAACATATATTCACAAATTAGTCCATATAAACAGTTGAATCAAACAAGTCGCAAGTGAAGCACGTTAGAAAACTCAAGTAACAAGATAAATGCTTGAACAAACTGTAAAACAAATGTTTAAATAAAGAAAGGATTTGGGTAAGGAGGGGTCCTAGGTTGGTTATCATATAGGATCACCCCACTCAATGTCCATTAAATACTCCTCAATGAGGGCTACACGTGACATTTCGTAGTCATCATATCCCACGTCTACCCTTCCCATCCCCTTATTGGTCATGCAAAGCGAGTGTTTGGTAAATGATTCCTATTGTGTGCTGCTACCCGTCCCTTCTTAACAGTCCTAGACGGAGTTAGGACCTCTACCTATAGGTAGTTCTAAACGTATTCCTAAGGTTTATAAAGGCAAAAATTCTAGGGCGACAATCAAAATAGTTAGGACTTTCGCATATAATGGGAGCAATTAAGAGGCTCAGAGTTCCTCCTCAAACAAAACACACAAACAGCACGACTCAGACACAGTTTAGGTCTTTATTAATTAATGTCCTAAGCAGGATATCTAAGTGAATATATAGAAATAGACAAAAAAAAATTTTTACTCAGAAGTTATAACTTAGTAGTTACCTAGGGACGCCTTTTAAAAGCATGTTAGAATCAGAAACGTTAAGCAACAGAGACAATTTCAGAGAAATGCAGTTTTTTAAAAACGCCCTAAGGCTTGCCTATATGCAAAATACTGATGTCTATGTTAATGTAGAAACAAACAGATTTTGAAACACACTCCTTTAATACCTATAGGCATGACATCTAATGAGGTTGAGGCGGTTTGAAGAAACGCTTAATAAGACCAGTTAAAACATGGACTAGGCATAATAAAGTTGATTTGTTAGACTAAATTAAATTATCGGACATTATTGCGAGTAGAGATCCCTATAGGCATGATATCTAGGCGGATTACTGATTGTGAACGATTTGCAGGCATAAAAGCATACGTAAATACTCGTTGTAACTGAAATTGGATCAAGTCTTATGGGCGAGGCATCTATTATTGAACTGACTTTAAGACACGATTGCTTGGGACCTATAAGCATGATTTCTAAACATGATAGAATATAAAACCTTACAAACATGGTTTCTACTTGATGATCAAATAAATTTAAGAATGAAATCCTATAGGCATGATTTCTATTAGGTAAAGCAATCAGATTTCAAAAGTGAAGCCTATGAACATGTTTTCTATTAGGCCAAGCAAACTGATTAAAGAGTAAACATATGAGCATGTTTTCTATTTAAGTAAAGCAATCAGACTTTAAGAATAATGTCCTAAGAGCAGGATTTCTACCCGTATTACCCCAGAAAGTATGCATCTACCCACCCTATTTTACTAAATACCCCAAATATCTGTTTAAAAATTATTACAGGCCAAGTGAATGAATTACATGAGTAAAATAGAAAATCAAGAAGCTATTCTATAGGGAGCCCGCAATTAGGCCCAAGTTTCCCAAAGCCCCCAATGCTCTCACAAGCCTCAATTCCATAGACAAATCAGAGTCTAGGTGCATCAAAGTTCCCTAAGGGTCTCAAGGACCCTAGGAAATGCTTACACCTAGACTTAGCAACCAAGAATTGAACCAGTGCAGTGTGGTAAGGCCAGCCTTAGTATGCCAGAGTTCAAAGGGCTCTCAAGAGGATCCCAAGGCAGTACACATACTAGAGGAGGCAGAACTTATTGACTAATAGTAAGATGAAAGTGAAGGACACAAGTTTGAAAAGGTTTATTAAAAGACTATATTAGAAAGTCTGTTTTGAAAGTTATTAGTAAAGCAAAGAGATTGTTTGAAAATGAGATTGGAGTAGTAAACAAAGTTCAAGCACCTCAGGATAGGCTCATAAACAGCTAGTTCATAGAACCAAGTCAATATAGTAGTCATACAGGGGTCAAGGGTTTGGGACACATAGACATTTGGCTACAAACACATAACCCAGCAAGGGTCTTAGGATTGGTTTAGACATGCTAAAAAACAACTGATACTTGCATAGGCACAAACCAATCATGAAGAACACAAACACATAGAGGGGTGATAGGGATTTGGGGACTCATAGGATGTTTACATAGTAAGTAGAAGACAATTGGTAAGGCATGCTTAGAAACACACATAAGGGGAATGTACTAATATAAAGGAAGGGCGAAGACATAATATCATGACGGTAATGGTTAGCCTTGGATTGCAGGCAGCTAATAGTAGCAAATAGCACAAAAGAGAGAGCAGGGATTTTTTAGTAAGAGAGATAGTTTGTGAACCCAAGTGTTCGTCTGTGTTAATGAAAGACTGGAGTACTTATAGTTGAAAATAGGTAGTATAATAAGGTAAGAATCATAGTTGCATGGTAATTAAGGAACTCAGAATCAATCAGTCAGAAATCAAGGCAAGTACTCCTTAATTTAAGGGAATCAAATCAAACGGTAAGATTCAGTATCATATAAGGCAAGAAGAAAAATCAGTACATGAATAAATAAGGAAAGAATCAAGGTTCAGTAAGCATAGCAAAGTCAATTAGGACTAGGTTAAGAAAACCCTACTTAAGGAATGATTCAGTAAGAATCAAGTACCACAACAAATAAGGTAATGACTCAGTCAATTTAAACAGACGAGGTAGAACTTTGGGGTTTTAAAAGAAAATCTTTCAATCAAACCAACAATTAAGGAAATCAGAATCAATCAAGAGGGAGTTATGATTCTGTACTTCAAAATATAAATAGAGAAGAACAAACAGACGTAGCAAACATGCAAGGTCATCCATATCGACAAAAAGAAGCAAGAGATGAACAAACAAGATGAACACAATCACACAGAAGTGATATAAGTAGGCTAGGGACTCTATAAAACACATTCGAAGCATGTCAACCACAGAACCTTAATAAGAATCAAGTAGTCAGGCTAACACATAGAACCAAAGCAAAGAAGATCTTAAAAATAAGACTTTTTAACATATGTGAGTTAAAAAGAAGTAAGAACATAAGATCAGTCAAGATATGCGAGGAAAAAGGTTTAAACATAAAGAAAAACCGGTTAAAACAAGTATAGAAGAAACACTGAGAAACCATAATTTTAAAGAAAGTAAAACGGTTTAAAGTTGACGATTATTCAGAAGAAGCTTGAGAATAGTGTAAAACATAGAAAGAAACAGATTTAAAGTGTTTGAAAATTGCCCAATCTAAGAAATACAAACGAAAAATAGGGTTTCAAAGGAAACTCAGGTAGAGATAGAAGAACCTGCTATAAGTTTCACAGATCGTAACATATATGGTGTGATTTTGCCCAAAATCACACCGGAGAAGTTGTGAACAACCAAACCAAAAACCCTAGATACAAATCGGCATGGCCCAGGGCCACTGAAGGCCTCATAGATGATGAGCAAGGCGATGGATGGACCATTGGAGGTTTGGAGTTGAAAGGTGGTCGCCGGAGATGACCGGAGATGACCGGAGAAGGAGGTAGTGGTTGAAGAATGATTAGGGTTAGGTTGAGAGAGAGGAGAGAGACGAGAGCATCTAAAGGCGGCGGATTTGGGAAATGTCTTAGGGTTAGGGGATTGTATGAATTAAAAAAGGTAAGAAGTGATGTGGGTTGTTGATCTGAGAGATCAACGACTAGGATTTAATTGGGTAAATGGGTTTTGGATTTGGGTAAGGGTTTATAGGGTCTGGGCCAGGTTAATTGGGTAGGAAATTGGGTCCAATTTGGCTAAAATTGAAAGCCAAATCTGGCTATAAATTAAATAGCTAATTTTCCCTATTTTAATTTATAATAAATAATAAATAGTTTTCTAAAAATAATTTTCGTATACCAAAATGATTTAAAATACATAATTATATCTTTAAAAATATGGGGACCAATTTTACGCATATAAAATATAATTATATATTAAAATGGGCTAATATTATAATTATATGCAATTTAGCTTTAAAAATACTAAATGTAATTATAAAAATGCATAAAAAATATATTAGCCATATTTTGGCATAAGTATACAAATTAAATGATTAAATCATCATAACAATAATTTTGGAAATAAATATAGAGGATTTTATGAATAAAATGGGAGAAAATAAATCAATTTAAATCCTTAAAATTATGAATTTTTTTATTAAAACCTTGTTTTATATATATATATATATATATATGTATATGTATATGTATATGTTTTTAATGTATTTATGGATATTTAAAATATATAGGAAAAAATTGGATATCAACAGTTCAATTTGGCTAAAATTGAAAGCCAAATCTGGCTATAAATTAAATAGCCAATTTTCCCTATTTTAATTTATAATAAATAATAAATAGTTTTCTAAAAATAATTTTCGTATACCAAAATGATTTAAAATACATAATTATATCTTTAAAAATATGGGGACCAATTTTACGCATATAAAATATAATTATATATTAAAATGGGCTAATATTACAATTATATGCAATTTAACTTTAAAAATACTAAATATAATTATAAAAATGCATGAAAAATATATTAGCCATATTTTGGCATAAGTATACAAATTAAATGATTAAATCATCATAACAATAATTTTGGAAATAAATATAGAGGATTTTATGAATAAAATGGGAGAAAATAAATCAATTTAAATCCTTAAAATTATGAATTTTTTTATTAAAACCTTGTTTTATATATATATATATATATATATGTATATGTATATGTATATGTTTTTAATGTATTTATGGATATTTAAAATATATAGGAAAAAATTGGATATCAACAGTTCAATTTGGCTAAAATTGAAAGCCAAATCTGGCTATAAATTAAATAGCCAATTTTCCCTATTTTAATTTATAATAAATAATAAATAGTTTTCTAAAAATAATTTTCGTATACCAAAATGATTTAAAATACATAATTATATCTTTAAAAATATGGGGACCAATTTTACGCATATAAAATATAATTATATATTAAAATGGGCTAATATTACAATTATATGCAATTTAACTTTAAAAATACTAAATATAATTATAAAAATGCATGAAAAATATATTAGCCATATTTTGGCATAAGTATACAAATTAAATGATTAAATCATCATAACAATAATTTTGGAAATAAATATAGAGGATTTTATGAATAAAATGGGAGAAAATAAATCAATTTAAATCTTTAAAATTGTGGAAAATTTTATTAAAAGCTTGTTTTATATAACCTTGTTATATATATATATATATATATGTATGTATGTATATGTTTTTTAATGTATTTATGGATATTTAAAATATATAGGAAAAAATTGGATATCAACAGCTGCCCCTCTTTACCCGAGAAGGATGAAAGAGTTTTCGGATAAAGAAATGATGGCTAATTTTGACCGGATGGGACGTTTTGAAAGACAGAGGCCGAGCTCCGATTTTCGAGTTGCCAACATATCCCTGGTTTTACAGGAATCAAGCCATGTGTAGTTCTGGATTCATCCGCGGAGTATGTCAATGAAATTATTGCAAGGACGGACACGAGATGTGGAAGCAACTATGATGAGCGGTTAAGGCTCGAGATGGCTGGAGGGAATTAGAGTGAGATAGCTCCTACTAGGATAGCGGTTTCTTACTGATTACCTGTAGATAAAATATGCTACAAACGTATTTGCAAAAATTTAAACATAATGCAGATTTCCTTTGGACCATGAAGGTTGTTTTCGGACGGTTAAAGATGACGTCCTTGGACCACGACGTCCTGGGCCATGAATTTTTTAGTGAGGGATTCGCAGGATATGAAATGGCATTCTCGGGCCCTGAAAATGGTGCCTCTGAACTATGATGCCTTTGAATAATGATATGCAAGTTCGAGCGATCCCCATGCCATGACATCGTGTCTTCCGGCTATGAGAATGATGCCTTCGGATAGATTGGCGATGTTTCAGCCCATGATATGCAATAATATGATGTAACAAGACAGGGCTTAGTCTTGTGAAATGGAGGGTAGAGCTTAGTCCGATTGAAAAGCAAGTAGATAGTAGTAGAAGTAGAGCGATATCTGTGCAAAGAAGGAGCATTGCTTAGTCCCGTGCAAGTGGGTAGGAAAGGATTAGCCTTATGCAAATAGGGAGGCAAGGATTGGCCTTATACAAATACAGAGTCCAGGATTAGACTCATGCAACTATGGAGTCAAGGATTAGACTCATGCAAACGTGGAGACAGAGCTTAGTCTCATGCAAAGAGAAGACAATGCTTAGCCTTATGCAAATATGGAAGTAGAGCATAACCTCATACAAAGAGAAGTCAGCGCTTAGCCTTATGCAAATATGGAGGTAGAGCTTAAACTCATGCAAAAAGAAGGCAGTGCTTAGCCTTGTGCAAATACGGAGTCCGGGATTAGACTCAGGCAAGTATGGAGTCAGGGCTTAGACTCATGCAAGTATGGAATCAAGCATTATGTTAATGCAAATGTGGAGTCAAGGATTAGACTCATGCAAGTATGGAGTCAGGGCTTAGACTCATGAAAGTATGGAGTCAGGGCTTAGACTCATGAAAGTATGGAGTCAGGGCTTAGACTCATGTAAATATAGAGTCTCGGATTAGGCTCATGCAAGTATGGAGTCAGGGCTTAGACTTATGCAATTATGGAGTCAGGGCTTAGACTCATGCAAGTATGGAGTCAGGGCTTAGACTCATGCAAATATGGAGTCAAGGATTAGACTCATGCAAATATGGAGTCAGGGATTAGACTCATGCAAATGTGGAGTCAGAGATTAGACTCATGCAAATGTGGAGTCAGATATTAGCCTCATACAAGTATGGAGTCAGGGCTTAGATTCATGCAAATATTGAGTCAAGGATTAGACTCATGCAAGTAGGGGTGTGCATTCGATTTATCGATTCGATTTTGACCCTTATCGATAATTACTTGTCGATTATGGATTTGTACATATGTTTATCGTAATCGTTTCAATAAGGTTTCGATTTTTTCGATTTCGATTTATCGATTTTTGTGGCTTCTCGATTCGGTTATCGATTACCCAATAAGAAAATTTGTGGGATTCCACAGAAAGTATATCGCTATAAACACGCCTAACTAATATGGACAAAAAGAAGCTAAAATAAGACGAACCCCGTTTATAACGTAAAAATTGTGTCAATAAGCACATACAATGAAACTAATGTAAGGGATCAAATGTATGTCACCAACAATCTAATGGTATGAAAAAACAAAATACATCATCACGGCTAATTTTGTTTTCCATTAATTTGAACTTCATTCCCTTGAGCTTTAAATATGATCATTCCTTAAATATGGTAGAGGAAATAATAGGGTTAGGGACTTAGGGTAAAGGAAAGGGTATTATAGAATATGGGTAAAAAAATGTCTTTTTAGTATATCTTATCGGTTTACCGATAAATCGATAATCGAAGAGGACAAAATCGAAATCAAAATCGATAACTCGATAAGAAAAATTTTGAAATATAAATTGAAATCGATAAATCAATAAACCGATAACAAATAATCGATTCAGTTTATCGATAAACCGATTCGAATGCACACCCCTACATACAAGTATGGAGTCAGGGCTTAGACTTATGCAAGTATGGAGTCAGGGCTTAGACTCATGCAAGTATAGATTCAGAGCTTAGACTCATGCAAATATGGAGTCAAGGATTAGATTCATGCAAGTATGGAGTCAGAGATTAGACTCATGCAAATATGGAGTCAAAGATTAGACTCTTGCGATATTAGAGATAGGGCTTAGTCTCATGCAAATATGGAGTCAAGGATTAGACTCGTGCAAATATGTAATAGCAGATAAGGGTAGAGTATGTCTTAGCTAGGATATGTTCAATGTTTGATGGTCAGATGGATGGTGAATTTTGCTTTGTGTATGCGTGTTTCGCAAATGCTACCGTTACGTCGAATGTGCCTGCATTCAAAGAAAAATCATAAGTTTTATGAGGGGAGGTTGGTTCTTGCTTCGTCTGTTGGCCTTGCTCTGCTCCGCTCTGGAAGCCCCTTTCGAGTTCCCCTAGGTAGCACCTGACCGTTATGAAAAATAGAATTTTTGAAAATATGTAATTATTGATAAAATAGAGTTGTTTTGGAAACATATCAAATAATTTTGATGAACTAGTGACTGTAAAACGTTTCAAAGGCATTGAAATTCCCTCATATTGGAATTTTGAGGGTCCTCCTCAAAATTCTGCCCTAGTTTGGTAGATGATTTTAATTGTTTGCGGATGGTGAACCTTGCTGAATTTTCCTTCTCAAAATTCTGCCCCAGTTCTTGACTGATTACTGACTTCCTGGCATATGATGGCGCTAGCTGGACTTGCTCCAGAATTTTGAAGACCCTCCTTAAAATTACGCCCCATTTTATGATTTTGGGGTATGATATGACCGAACCCATAAGGCTGCCTACGTATCCCATCTTAAACGGGAATCAGGTCAAGCATAGTTCAATTACATCAGAAAAGAAATGTAAAATAATCTAGGCATAGTAGACTGCATCTGAATTGATTGGTTTTGGCCAGATTTCTCCATCCATTTCTGCGAGTATGAGTGCTCATCCTATCAGTACTCTATGAACCATATACGGACCTTGCCAATTGGGAGAGAATTTCCCTTTGGCTTCATCTTGGTCTGGGAAGATCTTCTTCATGCGAACTGTCTTGGTTTGACCCCTTTTGTTAAAGGCTCTGGACATTCTGTTCTGATAAAGTTGACCGTGACATACTGCTTCATTTTCTTTCCATCGATAAGGTACAATTTCTCATAGTGGCTCCTTATCCATTATGCATCGCTGAGCTCAGCTTCCTGTATGACTCTTAAAGAAGGAATCTCTACCTCAGCTGAGATGACAGCCTCGGTACTATAAACCAACATATATGGGGTTGCCCCGGTTAACGTGCAAACTATGGTGCGGTACCCTAACAGAGCAAAGGGTAACTTCTCAGCCACTACTTGTGATTCTCTACCATTTTCCTTAGCATCTTCTTAATGTTCTTGTTGGCGGCTTCAACGGCTCCATTCATCTGAGGTCTATAGGCGGTGGAATTCTTGTGCTTGATTTTAAAAGTTTCACATATAGCTTTCATCAGATCACTGTTGAGGTTGGCGGCATTGTCAGTAATAATGGACCCCGAAACTCTGAATCGGCAGACAATACGATCCTTGACAAAATATGCGATGACTTTCTTGGTTATAGCTTTGTAAGATGCGGCTTATACCCATTTTGTGAAGTAATCAATGGCTACCAGGATAAATCGGTATCTCTTTGAAGCAATGGGCTCAATCGGGCCAATAACATCCATTCTCCAGGCGACGATGGCCAAGGTGAGCTTATTGAGCTCACTTGGCGGCTATTTTATCACGTCGACATGCACTTGACATTGAAATTATTTACGGACATACTGAATACAATCCGCCTCCATGGTCATCGAAAAGTAACCTGCTCTGAGTATTTTCTTGATAAGATGAAACTATTCATGTGCGGACCAAAGGTCCCAGCATGTACATCCTCAATTAGCTTAGAATCTTCCTTTGTGTCGACACACCTTAGTAAACCCAAAATCCAGAGTTCTTCTGTCCAAGTTTTCCTCCGCTGTGGAAGAAATGATTTGACAATCTACGGAGTGTGTGTTTCTGAATGTGATTTGCATGCTCCGGGTATTCTCCTTTTGATAAGTACTCCTTGATGTCATGGAACCAAGGCTTTCCATCTACTTCTTCCTCGACATGAGCATAATATGCCGACTGATTATGGATCCTCACCGGGATGAGATCAATATAGTTCTTATCCGGATGTTGTATCATGGATGACAAGGTGGCTAATGTGTCGGCAAACTCATTCTGAATTCTGGGCACATGTCGGAATTCTACCTTTGTGAACCTCCTTTTCAATTCCTGCACATGGTGCACATATGGAAAGATCTTTGAATTCTTGGTGGCCTATTCTCCTTGTACCTGGTGCACAAGCAAATCTGAATCACCGATCACCAGCAGCTCCTGAATGTTCATGTCGATTACCATGTTGAGCCCTAGTATGCAAGCTTCATACTCCACCATGTTATTGGTACAAGAAAATAAGAGTTTACTAGATACGGGATAATGCTGACCCGTTTCTGACACAAAAATTGCTCCAATGCCTACTCCTTTGAAATTTGTGGCTCCATCAAAGAACATCCTCCAACCGTCATATGCTTCAGTAATGTCTTCTCTTACGAATGATACTTCTTCATCGAGAAAATATGTTTTCAAGGGTTCATATTCTCCTCCTACCGAATTTTCAGCGAGGTGATCTGCCAATGCTTGTCCTTTGACCACCTTTTGAGTTATATATACGATGTCGAACTCACTCAGTAGTATCTGCCATTTAGCCAACTTCCTAGTAGGCATGGTTTTTTGAAATATGTACTTTAGAGGATCCATCTTGGATATGAGGTATGTAGTGTAGGTACAGAAATAATGCCTCAATTTTTGGGCTGTCCAGGTCAAAGCACAGCAAGTGCGTTCAAGCAGAGAATATCGCACTTCATAAGGTGTGAATTTCTTACTCACGTAATATATGGCTTGATCCTTTCTTCCTGTCATCATGCTATCTCAAAACACATTCGAAGGCTCCATCTAACACGGATAGATAAAGTAGCACAGGTCATCCTGGTTCTAGCGGGACCAAAACTGGAATGTGTGGACATGTATTCCTTGATCTTGTCAAAAGCTTTCTGACAATCCTCGGTCTAAATTGTCTCGGCGTCTTTCCTCGGCATCTTGAAGATGGGTTCACATATTACTGTGGACTGTGCTATGAATTAGCTGGTGTAGTTGAGGCATCCCAGGAATCTCATCACGTCCTTCTTGCTTTTAGGTGGTGGTAACTCCTGAATAACTTTGACTTTAGTCGGATCTAGCTCGATCCCTCGGTGACTGACAATGAATCCCAATAACTTTCCTGTAGGAACCCCGAATGCACACTTTGCAGGGTTCTATTTCAAATTGTACCTCCTGAGCCTGTTGAAAAATTTCCTCTAGTCTGCTATGTGATCTTCGGTCCTTTTGGATTTGATAATGACGTCGTCCACATACACTTCTATTTCCTTGTGTATCATATCATGGAAGATGGTTTTCATGGCCCTCATGTAAGTAGCCCCAACATTCTTTAGACCGAATGGCATCATCTACCCCAAGGCATAATAAAAGCTATCTTTTCGGCATCTTCTTCATCCATCCATATCTGATGATAACCTGCGAAGCAATCTACAAAGGATTATAGTTCATGCTTGGCGCAATTATCGATCGGGATATGTATATTTGGCAGTGGGAAGTCATCTTTGGGACTTGATTTATTTAAATCCCAATAATCAACACATACTCAGACCTTCCCATCTTTATTCAAAACAGGAACAATGTTAGCTAACCATGTTGGGTACTCAACCACTATGAGAACTTTGGCTATGATCTGCTTGGTAACTTCCTCCTTGATTTTCAAACTCATGTCTGGTTTGAATTTTCTGAGTTTCTGCTTGACTGGCGGACACATGGGATTGGTAGGAAACTTGTGAGGTACTATAGATGTGCTTAAACCGGTTATATCGTCATACAACTATGCGAATATATCCTCGTATTCCTTTAGAAAATGGATGTATTCTTCCTTCTTTGTTGGCGACAAGTGAATGCTGAGGCGGGTCTCTTTAACGGTGCCAGCGTTTCCTAAATTTACTGCTTCTATTTCGTCCAAGTTGGATTTAGGCTTGTTCTCAAAATTCTCAACTTCTCTGACAATTTCCTCGGGTATCTCATCTTCTTCCTCTAAGTCACTATTCTCATGTTGCGTAGCCTCATTACATGTCACAATTACCGGTTCATCAGGAAAAATAATAATAACAGTGTAGAAGGGAAAAGTATAAAATAGTAATGAATAACGACAAAGGATAAATGCATTTGATTAAAACTAAGAAAATTGTTCAAACAAAGTTTGGCTCGGTGGATCGAGCATTTATTTTGAAACAAAGAAATCTTAAAAAAAAATTGCTAAAAAATTTAAATGCCTAGAATAGCTATAAATTCTGCCAGCTACCTAGGGACTCGGTAGGCTCGGGATGGTGTGGCGGTCCAGTTTCTGAGAACAGCTCGCTTTGCCAAAGTCTGAATGATGAGGCCTTCTTCCTCCTCCTCCTGAATTATGGAACTGCAGTCCATATCCTTGTCTTCCAAAGACAAATCCTTCAGCCTAGCTACTGCTTCTTCTTCTTCCCCATATTGTGTCCGCCTGATGGAAAGCTTGCTCCAAATGGGGTACCGATTGCTCAAGAGGGTGATACGGTCCGCGCCATGAAGGCGACCAATTCCTGTACTCTTGCCATGTATACTGGTATCCTATACCAAAGGTGGTACCATGGTTTTTCAGTCGTATCGGCTTGGTGATACCTTGGAGATTCTTTCCCAAACCTTTGCCGGGTTCATATCTATACCATGCTAGTATACTTCACCACTTATCCTTCTCGACGGCATTGACCCGTTCAATGTGATGATAAGTTTCCCCTCCCAGCTTTCTTCTATGTCTAATGGCCGGGATGGTTTGACTGGTGTAGATAGGATTACTCCCATCTCCATGAATAATTACCTCCTCATGGTTCCATTCGAATTTTACGACTTGATATAGTGTGGAGGGCATGGCTCCAGCAACATGGATCCACGGGCGGCCCAACAAAATATTATATGAGGATGGTATGTCAAGCACTTAGAATTCAACGTCGAACCAAGTTGGCCCCATCTGCAAGCAAAGGTTGATTTCCCCGATCGTGGCCCTCTATGACCCATTGAAAGCTTTCACATTCATGCTTCCAGTCTGTATTTCATGGAAACCTTTGTCCAATTTTTTCAGGGTATCTAGTGGACAAATATTCAGACTAGAACCTCCATCAACCATGACCCTGGCAAAGAACTTGTCCTCAAATTGTACTGTAATATGCAATGCTCGATTGTGATTCAGACCTTCGGGCGGTAACTCATCTTCATGGAAGATAATCTTATGGCTCTCCAGCACTTGACCGACCATGTTGGCCATTTCTCCGCCAGTGATATTATTGGGTACATAAGCCTTGCTCAGTACTTTTATCAAGGTGTTCTTGTGTGCCTCTAAAATCTGCAATAGTGACAGGATAGATATCTGAGCAGGGACTTTGTTTGGGTGATCAACAATAGAATACTCTTTCGCATGTACTTTCCTCTACTGGTCATCCGGCCTGGTTTCAATGACAGGCTGCCTATCAGTGATATCCTTACTTGAACCTCCCAGGTATTCAGGTGTGTAGACACTTCCAGTTCTAATCATTCCTTGTGCGGCGTCATATTCCTCCATCTTAGTCTTCCCTTTTCAACAAGCCTCGACGACATAATCCCAGGGTATTCCTTTTGAGTTGAATGGGGGTGCGGTTAACACCGTCAAAGTAAAAGGTGTGACCACTTCTACTTCAAATGGAGCAGAGATGGCTGCAGGCGGAGCTACTTCTACCTTGAATGGAACTGACGTAGTTACCTCAACATCAACAGGTTCCTGAGACTGAACCACGCTAGGGGTAAGTGTGAATGCAACCTTACAGTCATCGCCTTCTCGAATGAGCCCGATTGACCCCTCAGGGTCCCATTCTTCATTTGTTTCTATAACATGCACACTGTCACCTCTATGATAAGGGAGGGGATTATTGCGGACATTAGATACGACTTTCTTCGCTTGTATGACCTTGTTGTCAATGAGTGTCTGGATCTTTTCCTTCAATGTTCGGCACTCAACAGTGGTATGCCCTTTCATACCGGAGTGGTATGCATATGTTTTGTTCAGATTGACTCATTGGGGGATTTTCTAAGGCCACAGCGGGAATAGGAGTGATGTAACCTGCGACCTTTAACCTTTCATACAATTGGTCGATGGGCTCAGCAATAGCGGTGTATTGTCTGGGTGGTTTGCGGTCGAAGTTGGGTCTTGGTCTTGGATAATTTTGGCGAGTTGGTGGTAATTGGAAGTAGGATGGTTGGGAATTATTGGTGTGATGGACAACGGCTGGTTAGGAATATCAGGGAGATGAAGGTTGATATGCAGGTGGTGATGCTTGGTATGTAGGTGGTGATGCTTGGTATGTAGGTGGTGATGCTTGGTATGTAGGTGGAGCTGTCTGGTATGTGGGTGGAGGTGTTTGGTATGTACGTAGAGGTGTTAGGTATGTAGGTGGAGGTGTTTGATATGTGAGTGGAGTTTTTGGGCCCTGGGCCACCATTACTGTCCCAACATCTCTCTTCTTCGATATGCCGCCTAATTGGAGTGCCTTATTCATGGCTTGCAGTGCCTCAAAATTTGTTACCATCCCGCTCTTGATTCCTTCCTCGATCCTTTCCCTGAGCTTGATGATATCAGAGAATTTGTGATTTTCGATGACCATAAGTCTCTCATAATATTGTGGATCCTGTGCTTTGACGAATAATTTATTCATCTGTTCTTCGTCCAAAGCGGGCCTGACCTTGGCAGCTTCCGACCTCCAACGAGTAGCATATTCACGAAAAGTATCAATAGGTTTCTTCTTAAGATTATGAATTTAGAAGACATCAGGTGCATTCTCTGTGTTGAACCTGAACCGGTCCATGAAATCTGATGCCATGCTTACCTAATTTGACCATTTCTTGGGATTCTGGCTGATATACCAAGATAATGTGTCCCTAGTAAGGCTTCTCATAAACAACTTCATTTGAATCTTTACGTCTTTTCCAACCCCGACAAGCTTGTCATAGTAGGTCCTTAGGTGAACCCTAGGATCACCTGTACTATCGAACATTTCAAACTTGGGAAGCTTGTATCCTTCTGGAAATTCCACATCGGCTATAGGCACAAATCTTTGTAGTTCAAACCTTCCATTCCTCTATCGCCTTCAATGCCTTGAACTCAGCTAGTTAACTTCTTGAGTTCTTCAGCTATGTTCTTAATGACAGGTCCTTTTTAGAGGGTTCCGGTGCACATGAGATTGGCTGGGTAGAATATGGTACAATTTCCACGTATATGAGATTTCTCTAATAGGTGCCAGGGACTTGGGTATAGTGATGGTCATTGGTGGAGTTTTGTGGATCGGGAATGAGTGGTGGTGTATTTTGGGGAGTGTGGTAAGTGGTGGTTGGTGGGTACGAGATTGGTTGATGATGATATTGGGGTGGAGTTGGTGATGGCAGTGGATTGATGTTTTGGGGTAGAGTTGCGTATTGACTTGGTACGGTAGGATTTTGTGGCTGTTGGGTTTGTGCGTTCTGAGGAGGTGTTGGGTTCTTTGTGTTTTGTTGGTGGATATCAGGGACATAGAGGGTCAGTGACAAATTTTCCAAATTGCGGACCTGCTCAAGTTCTCCTTTCAGTTCTAGTATCTTTTGTTCAAGTCTCAAAACCAGGTCATTCGAGGCCAGAGTACTACGGCCGTCGGAAGTCTCTACATTTTCACCATTTTCCTTTCGTATTCCACTTAAGTCGTCCATCTTTGCTTTCCCTATGCTTTTTGTGTTGCTTGGATGGGGAGGAGGAGGTGGAGGGTCTCTAGATTTGGTATGATATGCTGAAGAGTCCAGTATGGATGAACCAACCTACGGGGATGGGAATAATGAAAATAAACAAGAAAACAAAAGGTAACAAGTTAGTGAGGATCTTGAAATGTTTGCAGTAGCTAAACACATATTGCGAAATATAAACTCGTACCTAATTTGGGAGCCTCGTTGTGCCCGAGGTAGGCCTAGCAATAAATAAATTTGGAGAACTTCAAATGCCAATAAATGCTTCATTTCATAATATAAAAGTATACGAATCCATAAACGACACTAACATAATAATAAAACAAGTCGCTACTGGCACTTGGACTTATTACATTTTAATAAAAACAAGTAAATATAATCTATTAGGTCCCAGAAGGACCTTCCCTAGATTCGATCTTTCGGACTCCATCAAACAGATCTCCCAGCTCGCGCAGTCCCAGCAGCAAGTAAGCTCGGGCCAAATGTCCTCCCTCGGCTCCTTCAGCATTCTAGTAGTTTTCAATCCTTTTTATGACTTTGCCCTCTAGCTCCACTATTCCTCGCTCTAGGTATTCCAGTTTCCTGTTAGAAGTGACCGCCATCTCTTTCCATTCCTCAATCAACCTTGCGTTCTTCTCATGTATTTCCCGGTGCTCATTTTCAGAGTTGTGAACCGTTTTGTGCAGCCTGTTATACTTGACTTGGGTTTCAGCTTCCTCATCTATGATTCTGTTTCCTCGACCGGTCCCTGGTGTCACCATCCCTTTCAGATCGTCCCTTAACCATGCCGGGTATAGAGTCTCGCACCCTACATGATATCTATCCAGATCAATGTTATTCTTCTTCAAAATGATTTTGCAGTGCCACATTTGTTGAGCTTGGCACTTGTAAGGGACATTGTCATCTTGAAAGTCTGCCCTAAAGTTGCTCATCTTGACGACCCTTGGTACAACTTGTTTCCTGCCCACTTGCCTCATAACGCGCATAGGGACATATGGATATATCCCTCTCAACCTGATCAACACCAAGTGCGGAGCATCCCTAGACTTGATAATGAAGTTGTCTGTTGGGAAACCTTCAACCATCAACTATACCTGTCACTCGATCAGATTGTCGAAGAACTCTACCCATTTGCTGGCACTTTCCGGCTGAGCAAATATGTCTGGAATGTAGGTCATCCGGTTAAGGTGATGGAAGGCAATGTGGCCGTTCCAAGCCCTTCGCAAATTTTTTTGATGATATCGACCCTTTTGGAGATGCTCCAGCAACCATAACTACAATAATAAATTACAACCCTCGAACTGCTTGACCCCTCTTTAATAGTGCTCCAGGGCCCTGTAGATGTCGGCTTTGATTATGGAGACTATGGTATATGTTTGTCTATTAATCCCTTCCATCAAAGTTTTGGTGACCATGACCAACCTAGTGTGGATTCTTCCCTTTTTCATTGGGAACACTATCAGCCCTAGAAAGCACACAATGAACACGAACACTCTGCGGTGGATGAGACCCAGTGAAGTGAGGGAGATCTCATCATGGTAAGTGTAGAAAGACTTGCTATGGCCATACCTCTCATACAAATATTCAAAAGGTATGTAGGAGTCCTTCAAGCACACTAGGTCGACATTGTTTTTCAGTCCTAGCATCTTCAAAAATCCCCCACCCATACGGTTTTCTGGCACCAAAAGCCCAGGACTGTCCCAAGTCAACCCTGCAAGTCCTTCTATTTCCTCTAGAAGCGGTGTCATTTCTATGTCACCGAAACGGAACACAACTTTTCACTATCCCAGAATAAGGTGGCAGCCTCGATTAGTTTGTTGTTTGGTTCAATATCTAGCAAGGAAGGAAAGTTAACCAGATACTTTTTCACATGCTTCTTCTCACTTGAGGAAAGGTCCTCCCACCAATCTAACAACAATGGAGGGATGTTGCTAACCATACCGAATCTGGGGACCTCATGCCTCATTTTCTTAAAAATAGAAATGTCCAACCCTATAAGGCTCGGAACGTGTAACTGCTCTGCCATAATAGGCTCGCTCATAGGTGCTTGGCCATACTAGGCTCTGTATCTCAGCCATTCTGGGCTCGCTCATAGGCACTCGGCCATAGTAGGCTCGGTATATAACTTACCATCTGATTAAAGGTTGCTCAATAGGGGCCTGCCCATCGATTATAGATCGATGGTGGTGAAATACTGTAATACTGTATATATATAGAGACCCTCTGCTCTCTTTACTGGAAGAAGACAATACTCAATTGAATATAAAGCCCCGATAAGGGAGAATAGTGTAACTTATGAGACTAGGATAATGTATATAAATTCGGGAGTATGAACTCCTCTTTATGCCTCGTCATCAAACACATGTAGTTACGAGATCATGCCAAAATGAAGGAAGGGCTTAGCCTTAACATACCTTATCACAATGTTTCCAATCACAAAGTTGAAATCACCTCTTCGCACCTTAATCTACAACAACGATAATAATAATAATATCATTAAGGTGCGAAAGGTACAACTATTGCACAACGGACAACAAGCTTATTTTGTATAAAAACGGGCAGCATCTCCCCTATAATCCTCACTTCCGCGAAATTCAAGATAACAAAAACAACACAAGAACACAACAACAATATATATACATTAATTTTCAGCCTTATATACACCATAGAATACTACAAAATAGCCTAACACACCGCAATCTCTTCATACACAAAATGACCATCGTAGTAGTGTTAAACGACTCGAAAATGTTACGATGAACGACCGGCCCACCACCCTACATCTGTCGATGCCCCCTTTTTCTCGTAAAATTGGGTTTATGATATTTGGGCGGACAACTCTTTTCCTTTTGGGAATTGGGTTTGTAAATTTTGAAGAGTCGCTACCTAATGATTAAGTGCATTAGGACACTAAAATGAATTTGATTTAGAAAACCAGAGATTGGGTTAGGGCTTGAAATTATCTCGAGGGGAAGGTGTTAGGCACCCCTCAAGATCTACTAGTGTGGTTCCCGGCCATGCTACAATTGTGACTTTAAGTACAAACAACAAGTAAACAAGCAAGAATTATAAATACTAGATAGCTTTCACATAAGGGTTGCAAATAAGTGAAGTACAAGAAGTTAAAGAGGCTGAAATTTGGAAGAAAGCCGTTTTAGAATTTAAAAAAACACACAAGTAAAGGGGAAGGGGTTTGCACATAATTAATGCAAGTTAATTAAAGTAGAAGAGGTTAAAGAAGCTAAAAATTGAATAGTTTTAAAATTCTAAAAATATAGACAAGTAAAGAGAAAGGGGGGTCCTAGGTTTATAAATAATATGGATCACCCCACACAATACCCGGTAACCATTTATACACGTGGTGTTATCACGTGGTCATCATATCCATATGTACCCTTCCCACCCCGTTAAGGTATTAAATGCAGAATAGTCTCGTTACTTATTGCATGCTATTACCCTTCCCAATCCTATCAGTCCCGGAGGCATTTGGGACTACTAGTCCTAAATTTGAGCGAAATGTAGATTTGGTATGGTTTAAAAAGGATAAAATTCTAGAGCAACAAACAAAACACGTAGAAACAGATATGGGATACACTGAACAATTAAAAGGCTCAGGCATGCCTCCTCACTTAAAAGCAGATTATTTAGCATCACTTATAAATACTGGTTATGGTCTGAATTAAATTTAAAGCGTTAAGGCAGGCTGATTTATCACATATTTCTCAGATAAGAAGTTCGAATTAGGCCTACCCCTAGTTGTAATAATCAAATACTGATGTAGTTAATTAATTACCTAATGGCTAGCCTAGGTGACACCTATAGGCATGATATCTAATAATGCAGGAGCATGCTAATTTTAAAGAAGGCTTACTGATTATAGAAAAACATAAGTTCTGCAGATATTAAACGACACTACTACTGGTTTTAGACTTGTAAGCGAGATAGACGATTCAGATTCAGTTAGTTATTCCTATAGGCATGCTTTTTAAGCGTGATTGATTTTAAAACATTTATAAAAGTGCAGGAATCGTATAAACATGGTATCTAGAGTAAAATTTGTTATTTGAGCCTATAAACTGTTTGCCTAGTGGTAGATGATATGCAGAAGTGCAGAAAAACCCTATGGTCATGATCTCTATATGCAGAAGTGCAAAGAACCTTATAGCCATGATTTCTATATGCAGAAGTGCAAAAAAACATTATAGTCATGATCTTTACTTGAAAAAGTGCAGAAAACGTATAGGCAGGATTTCTAGATGAGATGCAGAAGTGCAGAAACTATAGACATGATTTCTACATGAAATGCATAAGTGTAAAGCAGGATGTGATTGCAGGAATGAATATCTAGGATCATGATGTCTACCCGTATGCATACATGAATAACCCTCACCTTTTCACTATAAACCCCATAAGTTATTACAAATTATTACAATCCAGAATAAATAAAAGAAAAGTAAAATTACGTTAGAAATTAAACTACAAGCAAGGAGCCTAATTCAGACTCCAGGTTTGAAACATGAAATAAACCAACTTCGAGAATCAGATTTCTAAAGCCTTTCTCATTTTTTGGGTGTGTCAGAGTTCCCAGGAGTTTCATGAACTCCGGGTAGTACTTACACCCAAATATATTGCAACTTTGAATTAAAGTACAATGTGGAAGGGCCAGTCCTCAAATGTCCAAATTCAGAGGGAGCTCAAGGTCCCAAAGCAGGGCTCATAGGAGGGGGCAGAACTTAGAAACTAGGAATGAGTGTAAGTGCAATAGAGGGGATTTTGGGAAAAGCCAAGATAGGCTGGTGGTCATACCCAGCAATTAGGAGTGCTAGCACACCCCTAACCACCCTGTTAGACATATTGTTTGGGAGTTAGGATCCCTTAAAGGATCAAGTCCAGATATGAACAACAATTTAGGTGCTACCATGCCTAAACTATAACTCAAACATATAGAAGGGGATAAGGGTATAGGGATTTACAGGTAGAAACATGTTCAAAGAAATTAATATTGCTAATTAACAGGCAGTAACAGGGTGTAGGGATTCATAGTAGAAATATATTCAAGGGAATGGACTTGCTAACTAACATTAAACATAAGTAGTAAAACGGACAGGGATGTAGAAACTATAAAGTAAACATATTGGGATGAGGCTAAAACTTAAATTAGAACATACCGGTTTCAGGGAAACGAGAAAGTAAAACAGTAGCTTTGAAAGCCAAATTGCAAGAAAACAGTCAGTAGATCTCAGAAGAGAGTAGAGTGTTGGGTGAAGTGTATTGAGTATTGAAATCAAAAGTAAGTGATGTATGTTAGAGTATTGAATTTAAAATTGTCTTAAAGAGTGTTCGATCGGAAGTTGTCAAAGTGCAGAAGGGTCGTCCCCTTTTATAGTGCAGCAAGCAAGTGAGAAAAAGGTAAGAGAATAGTTTTGCAATTAGTTACAAAAGGATTCCCTTTAATTAAGGGATTCTGATTTCAAACGGGCAAAATTAAATAAGGAAAGAGTTTGATAAAAAAAATTCCAAAGTGGTGCAATAAGGGAAAATACACAGGCTGATGGTAACACGGTTTGTGAGAATAAGGAAAGGGAATCAATCAAACAACCAGTAAAAATCAAAATTGCAGGCTTTGTTCGAACGAACCCAGTCAGGAAAAGAGAGAGAAGGGTTTTACTTAAGGAAAATCAATAACAATCAATTAAACCTTACTAAAAGGAATTCGGAATCAATCATAAGTTGGCAAAACCTTTTTGAAGGAAGAATTTCTCATATATAAAGCACACAGGCATGTCAAACAAGAAAGAGTTGTCATGTTAATTTGAAACCTATCATAGAAAAGTTCAGAGTCATAAACAAAGAGGTTCAAGTT
>MU669715.1:25345-35827 GCA_026770625.1 Nicotiana glauca
CAAAACCTTTTTGAAGGAAGAATTTCTCATATATAAAGCACACAGGCATGTCAAACAAGAAAGAGTTGTCATGTTAATTAGAAACCTATCATAGAAAAGTTCAGAGTCATAAACAAAGAGGTTCAAGTTCAGTGTACAGACTCAAAATCAGTTTGAGAGAAACCAGGGTCCCATAATAGAACCCCAGTCCAAACATAAAATCAATCTTGCCAAAAACCCCAACTCCTAGGGTTTCCACTCGAATCAGATGCAGAGACAAAAAGACAAAGTAACAGGCTTAGGGGCCTCTTTCAGAGACTCATGAGAAACAAACATATACAATGGTAGGTTTGAAGCAATAGAGTGGAAAAGCTAATTTGAAGTATAAGAACATGTTTTAAGAAAAGCTCGGAAATCAAGCAAGTTCAGAAGATAAAGAGGTAGTATAAACTTGAGAAACAATAGATGAAACCTGTTTAGAAAGAACTCGAACAAAGTCCAGTAAAGCAAACAAAACTTAAGAACTCAACATGAAACACATACAATAGAAAAACACTGAAAAGCATAGCAAAGAACATATAGAAAAACATAACAATGATTGACATGCGAGCCTCGTCTAGAGGCAAAGTAGAATACAAAATACAGAAAAGTCATGTAGAAAGAAAGCAGAAGAACAACACATGCATGGTAAAACATAGTATAGGCAAACACACATAAAGAAAAGAAAAGGAAGAATCAAAAAGACATTTTGAAACCCTTTCAGAAACCCTAAATCGAAAAGAAAAAAATTTGAAAGAAAAGATTGGGGAAAACACTTTAAAAATCTAGTAAAACACGGATATAGCATAGATCTAAGAAAAGAAGCAGAGAAAAACCTCGAATAGCTTAGGGTTTGTTTCAAAGAAACCCTAGAAATGAGAAAGGCTTAGAAGAAAGCCCGAACTTGAGTTGGAGAGGTCAGAAATAGGCTCGAAATGCTTGAATATGCTCGCAAAGGCCGGAGAGGCCATAGAACTATAGCTCTGAGAAGATATGAAAGAGAACCATCGAGTTCAGACCTCAACGCCTCGAACACACATGGTTTAATGGTGGAGGGGAGTGAGTAAAGACCATCCATGGCCTGAGAAGCCATGGATTCCGGTGAAAGTACGGTGGAAAAAGGTTCTAAGACGACTAGGGTTTTGGAGAACCTTCGAGAGTGTTTTGAGAGAGGAGAGTAAATGGGGGATTAGGTTAGGGTAGGGGAATTAAAAATGGTAAGGAACGATCCTGGCCGTTGATCAAAATGATCAACGACCTGGATTGAAAGAAAGGCCGGACGAGTTAAATAAATAGGTTAAGGGGCTGGGTAAAATTGAAATTGGGCCATTCCAATTGGGGGTTAGGATTGGGTCAATTGAGGGCTAAAATTGAAATATAAATAGGCTGTAATTGCAATGAAATGAGGCTAAATGTTAAATAGCCAGTTTTCCCTTTTATTTTATAAAAAATAGTAAAATGATTTTAAAAGAAAATTAAAAGTACTAAGTTAGTTAATAACATATAAATATTAATTTAAAAATACTAGAACCAATTTTTATAATTAAAATACTATTAATCCTCAAAGTATGCTAAAATTGCAATTATAAGCAATTTGACTTTAAAAATAGCAAATAAATTTGTAAAAATGTACAAAAATCATATTAACTATATTTTGGTATACATGTGGTAATAAAATAAATTGTTTACCAAAATAGATGATTTTGAGAATAATTACTGATTTTATACTGCCAAAATGGACAATAAATTTATTTTAAAAATCTTTACAAAATTGGAAAAAATACCAAAATCCTTAGGCATACTTATATATGCATATATATGTTATTTTCAAAATATTTTTGTATACGTGAAAATATGCAGGAAAAAATTGGGTATCAACAACTGCCCTCCTTTACTTGGGAAGGATGGAAGAGTTGTCGGGTAAAGATATAATGACCAATTTTAACTGAACGGAATGGTTTGAAATGATTGACCGTGCTATAGTTTCTAAGCTCCCTACATATCCTTGGTCTTACAGGAATCAGGCCATATGTAGTTCAGGATCCATCGTTGGAATATGCCGCTGGAGATTTTTGAAAAACGGACGTGACATTCAGGTTAGGAGAATGGTCAAAGTCTAGTAGGCTACGGGAACTGGAGCGGGATTGCTCCTGCTGAGATGGCCATTGCTAGCTGATGTAACTGCAAATGAGCCACACAAACATATATTGTGCATAAATTTAAACGTCATGCAAGTTCCCATCAGACCATGAATGCTGTCTTTGGGCAGTTAGGATGATGTCCTCAGACCATGATGTCCTGGGCCATGAAGCATATAATAAAGGATTCGCAGGCTATGAAATGATGTTCTTGGGCTATGAGAATGATGCCTCCGAACCATGATGCCCTTGGATAATTTGGTGATTTTTCAGCCCATGAAGTGCAAAAGGTGGCGATCTTTCAGCCTATGCGAGGTTCAAATGGAGTGGCAATATTTTAGCTGTGCAAAGCGTAATAAAATGGTGATCTTTTAGTCGATGCAGGATTTAAATGAAGTGGCGATATTTCAGCCATGCAAAGTGTAAATAGAATGGCGATCTTTCAGCTGATGCAAGATTTAAATGAAGTCATGATATTTCAGCCATGCAAAGTATAAATAGAATGGCGATTTTCAGTTGATGCACGATTTAAATGAAGTGGCAATATTTCAGCCATGCAGATGGAGATAGAGCTTAGTCTCAGAAGGCAGAATAGTAGCCTCATGCAATGCGGGAAATGCAAATGGATGTAGAGCTTAACCTTGGCGAAAAATGCGAATAGAGGTAGAGCTTAACCTCGAAAGGCAGAATAGTAGCCTTATGCAATACCGAAAATGCAAATGGAGGTAGAGCTTAACCTCGGAAGGCAAAACTGTAGCCTTATGCAATGTAGGAAATGCAAATGGAGGTAGAGCTTAACCTCGGAAGGCAGAATAGTAGCCATATGCAAAAGATGAACAGTAAAAAATTTCTTAGCTAATGGCTGATAGCTGGTTGTTGATTGTGATATTGTGGCTGCTGGGGATATTGTATGCGGATAGTGGTTGCGAAGCGATAAGTTTGAGAGTTGTCTTCCCGAACAGTATGAGTGCATAATATATAAATTTGCGACTTGGGTGCTTGCGTCCAAAGAAAAATCGTGAGTTTTGTAAGGGGAATGGTTAGTTCGTGTCCCCGCTATCTTTGCTTGATCGGTTTGGCTCTGATTTGGTGATACTGTGGGTATCCTTGGGGTAGCATTGCTAAACAAAGCAATTATGATAATAAACATGCATGAGTTTGTTAAAGATATGACATATGTATATATTCAAGAAATAGTTTTGGATGAACCGACGACTGTGACGTGGTTCAAGACATTGCAACCTCTCTCGCTATGAAATTTTGAGGGTCCTCCTCAAAATTCTGTCCCAGTTTACTGGGTTTGCTGCTTTTGATGGCTGCTTGCGTGATCGGCTGAAGTTACTTCAGAATTTTGAGGGTCCTCCTCAAAATTCTGCCCCAGTTTCCAATTGCGGGGTAAATGAAAATTTTATTGAATTGTGACCGAACCCATAAGGCTGCCTACGTATCACCTCTTAAACGGAAATTTGGTCAGATGTAGTTCAAATCACATAAGGAAATCATAAATGGTTACACATAGTATCGTTTGACTGCATCTGCATTGATTGGTTTTGGCCAAACTTCTCCGTCCATTTTTGCAAGTATGAGGGATCCTCCTGTCAGAACCCGATGAACCATGTATGGACCCAATTTCCCTTTGGCTTCATCTTGATGTGAAAAAATCTTCTTTAACACCAGCTGCCCTGGTGTGTTTCTCTGACTCTCTTTTTGAAAGCTATGGACATTCTATTCTGGTAAAGTTGACCATGGCAAACGGCATTCATTCTTTTACCATCTATGAGGGCTAACTATTCGTAAGGAATATTTACGTATTCTATATCATCGATTTCTGCTTCATGCCACTACTTATGCTTTTCTACCATCTTCCTCAGTATCTTCTTTATATTCTTGTTGGCGGCTTCTACAGCTCCGTTCATTTGAGGCCTGTAAGCTGTGGAATTCTTGTGTCTGATCTTGAAGGTTTCACACATAGCTTTCATAAAATCACTGTTGAGGTTGGAGCCATTATCAGTAATGATTGATTCTGGAATCCTGAATCGACAAATGATACGGTCATGGACAAAGTCTACCATGACTTTCTTGGTCATTGCTCTGTAAGATGCTGCTTCAACCCATTTGGTGAAATAGTCAATTGCTACTAGGATAAACATGTGCCCGTTTGATGCGGCAGGTTCGATTGGTCCGATAACATCCATTCCCCCTGCAGCGTCGTTGCATTAAGCTCATTAGGAGGTACATGTACCTGATAGCAGTGGCATTTCCTGACATACTGGATGCAATCCGTCTCCATTGTCATCCAAAAATAACATGCCCGAAGTATCTTCTTGGCTAAGACAAAATCGTTCATATGTGGACCACAGGTCCCGGCATGAACTTCCTCCAGCAGGTTAGATGCTTCCTTTGCATCAACTCACCTTAGCAAACCCAAATCCGGAGTCCTCCTATACAGGATTCCTTCGCTATGAAAGAAATTGTTGGACAATCTTCGAAGTGTGTGCTTCTGAGTGGTATTTGCAAGCTCTGGATATTCTCCTTTGGCTAAGTATTCCTTGATATCGTGAAACCAAGGTTTTCCATCTGCTTCTTCTTCGACATGAGCACAATAAGTTGGCTGATCATAGATTTTCACGGGAATAGAATCAATGAAATTCTTATCTGGATGTTGTATCATAGAGGCCAGGGTAGCCAATGCATCGGTAAACTCATTCAGGACCCTAGGAACATGCTGGAACTCTGTCTTCATGAATCTCTTACTCAAGTCCTGTACATGATGCAGGTAAGGGAGTATCTTGGAGTTCTTGGTTGCCCATTCTTCTTGGACCTGATGTATAAGCAGGTCAGAATCTCCAATCACTAGCAACTCTTGGACGTTCATGTCAATATCCATATTGAGCTCTAAGATGCAAGCTTCATATTCTGCCATATTGTTAGTGCAAGGGAACCTGAGCTTGGCGGATACCGAAAAATGCTGGCCATTTTCTGATACTAGGACTGATCCTATGCCAACTCCTTTGAAATTTTCCGCTCCATCGAAAAACATCCTCCAACCATCATATGATTCTACAATATCTTCTCCTATGAAGGATAACTCTTCATCAGGAAAATACATCTTTAGGGGTTCGAATTCTCCGTCCACGGGATTCTCGGCAAGATAATCTGCCAATGCTTGTCCTTTGATTGTCTTTTGAGTTGCATAGACAATGTCAAATTCACTTAGCAGGATTTGCCACTTGGCTAGCTTTCTAGTAGACATGGGCTTTTGAAATATGTACCTCAGCGGATCCATTCTTGATATGAGGTACGTAGTTTAAGCACAGAAATAGTGCCTCAACTTCTGAGCTACCCAAGTCAGAGCACAATAGGTGCGTTCCAACAGAGAATACTGGGCCTCGTATGGGGTGAACTTCTTACTAAGATAATAGATAGCTTGTTCCTTCCTTCCTGTTACATCATGTTGCCCTAGAACTCAACCAAACGCTCCATCCAATATTGCAAGGTAGAGTAATAGGGGTCTGCCTAGCTCTGGCGGGACCAAAACTGACGGTGTTTATAGGTACTCCTTGATTCTTTCGAAGGCTTTTTGGCAGTCATTGGTCCATTTGGTAGCGGCATCCTTCTTCAACATCTTAAAGATTGGCTCATAGATGACAGTAGATTGTGCTATGAACCGGCTGATGTAGTTAAGTCTCCCCAGGAAACTCATCACGTCTTTCTTGTTCTTTGGTGGTGGTAATTCTTGAATGGCTTTAACCTTTGATGGATCCAGTTCTATTCCTCATTGACTTGCAATGAACCCCGGTAGCTTTCCAGCAGGAACCCCGAATGCACATTTTGCGGGATTTAGCTTCAAGTTGTACCTTCTCAGTCTGTTGAATAACTTCCTCAAATATTCCATGTGATCCGTGGCTTTCTTGGATTTGATGATAACATCATCTACATACACCTCGATCTCCTTGTGTATCATGTCATGAAAAATGGTAGTCATGGCCCTCATGTAGGTGGCCCCAGCATTCTTTGACCCAAACGACATCATTTTGTAGCAATACATTCCCTACGGCATAATGAAGGCCGTTTTCTCAGCGTCTTCCTCATCCATCCATATCTGATGATACCCAACAAAACAATCAACAAACGACTGCAGCTCATGCTTAGCGCAATTGTCAATTAGAATGTGTATGTTTGGCAAGGGGAAGTCCTCTTTTGGACTGGCCTGGTTGAGAACCCGGCAGTCGACACAGACTCTAACCTTCCCGTCCTTCTTCGGCACTAGCACAATATTGGCTAACCATGTTGGATACTCTACTACTCTGAGAACCTTAGCGTTTACTTGCTTTGTGACTTCTTCCTTGATTTTCAGACTTAAGTCAGGTTTGAACTTTCTGAGCTTCTGTTTCATCGGTGGGCATGTGGATCAGTTGGCAGCTTGAGTGCCACAATAGATGTACTCAGACCAATCATATCATCATACGACCATGCGAATATGTCCTCATATTCCTTTAGAAATTCCATGTACTCTTCCATTTCCGATGGTGACAAATGAACACTGATGCGCATTTCTTTGACATTTTCTGCATCTCCCAATTTAACGACCTCAGTCTCGTCCAGGTCGGACTTAGGTCTATTCTCAAAATCCTGAACCTCTTTGGCAACCTCTTCAGGTATATCATCTTCCTATGAATCTATGTCCGTTTGTTGCGTTGTCTCATTGCACGTCACAATCATGGTTCATCAAGATAAGTAATAGTAATGCTGTTATGAGTAAAGTAATGAGAAAAATAATAAGAGTAAGATTTATAGAAAAATTTGAAATACTTTAATAAATTCCATAAATGTTTTGAACATTGGAGTTCTTTCTTGCGAAAATAAAAATGCGAAAGGAAAATAAACTAGTAAAATAAAATAGTGTGTGGTGCTTCGTTCAGCCTTGCTACCACAAGGCACGCCGGGCTCTGGTGGTTCTGACGGTCCAGTTGTTGAGGCATGCTCCTCTATTTACAACCTATATGGAAGGGCCTTCCTCCCCCTCCTCCTAAAAAATGACACAGCAGTCCATATCATCATCTTCCAGGAATAAGTTCCTCATTGCTGCTAATGTTTCCTCCTCTTCTGACCCATAGAGGACTTCGGCCGGTTGGAAAGTCTGCTCCAAAAGGGGTATCGGCTGCTCTAACGGATAGTAAGGACCGCGCCATGGTGGTGACCATTCCTTGAATTCTTTCCAGGTATACTCATATCCCAATCCGAAGGTGGTGCCATGCTTTTTGAGCTTGATGGGCTTAGTGATTCCTTGGAGATTCTTGCCAAGTCCCTTACCAGGTTCATACCCGCTCCAGTTTAGTATGCTCTCAATTTTGTTGTCCCACCATTTATCTTTATCGACGGTGTTGACTCGCTCGATGTGCTGATAAGTTTCCCCACATATCCTTTTTCTTCCTCCAATTGCTGGAATGGTCTGGCGACTATATATGGAATTTCTAGCGTCACCATGAATGATCACCTCCTAGTGATTCCACTCAAATTTCACTACCTGATGTAGTGTTGATGCCATGGCCCCGGGGTATAAATCCATGGTCGTCCCAATAATAGATTGTAAGACGTAGGTACGTCTATCACTTGAAAATCAACATCAAACCAAGTAGGCCCCATTTGCAAACGTAAGCTAATTTCCCCAATAGTAGACCTTTGAGAACCGTCGAAAGCCTTAACCTTGATGGCCCCATCCTTGATTTCATGCAGTCCTTTTCCCAATGTCCTGAGTGTTACCAATGGAAAAATATTGAGACTGGACCCTCCATCGACCAGGATCCTGGTGATAAAATAATTTTCGCACTGCACAGTGTTGTGCAATGCCTTGTTGTGACTCAATCCTTCCGGTGGAAGCTCATCTTCGTGGAAGGTGATTTTATGACTTTCCAACACTTGACCTACCATGTTTGCCATTTCTCCTCCAGTGATGTTGCTGGCTATATACGCCTCACTCAGCACTCTTAACAAGGCATTCTTGTGTGCATCAGAACTTTGTAGCAAAGCGAGGATAGAAATTTGTGCCGATATTTTGTTTAATTGATCAATGATTGAGTATTCCTTTGCTTGTATCTTTCTCTAGAGATTGTTGGGACCAGTTTCAGTGATGGCTTGTCGATCAGAGGTCTGGTTACTTGACTCAGCCAAATGTTCTGGGGTATAAACCCTGCCGGTTCTTGTCATACCCTTTACCGCAACTGCTTCCCCAAACTTGGATTTCCCCTTCCTTCTTGCCTCGGCTGTATAGTCCCATGGTATCGCTTTTGTGTGGAATGGTATTACGGCTGTCATTGCTACTGGAATGGGCACCCTTTCTTTGGAAGGTAATACAACAACTTCAAATGGCTCAGGCAACTTTGGGGACCCAAACTCGACCTCAATTGGTGTTGGCGTCTTTGTAGAGGCTGGTGTTTCAAACTGAAGTGGTATGGATATGTGTCACACCTCCTTTTTACACACCTACCCCGAAGGATAAATGTATAAGGGAGTTTTTTCATTTAAAGTGACATTATTCGAAATGGGATTATTTATTGATTTTTAGAGTCGCCACTTGGGATATGATTGGCTTTTGGTGTCCCAAGTCACTGATTTAACTTGAATCCCAAATTGAGGAAAATTTTGACTTCCCAATTGGAGTCTGCGAACTAGAAATTCTGAATAAGAAATTCTGTCGACCCGAGGGAAGGTGTTAGGCACCCCGAAATCCCGTGGTTCTAGCACGGTCACTTAAACTATTATAAATGGCTAAAATCTAATTTTTATACATGCTATCCTATAGTGCAATTTTTAGAATTGTTCACCGCTTTCAATTATAGTTTTTATGAAAGTGAACGTCGATTAAAAACGTATTTTTGGATCACATCACATGAAATGCACCCGGATCCTCGACACATTCTTATTCAATATTTTAGGATTTGAATTTGGGTTGCATGAAATGCACACCCGTATTTAGGAAGGTAAAATTATTAAAAAGCGCACCCAAAGTGACTAGCGTGTTATTATCTTTGCGAGGGCCATGAAAATTCACTAAATGGCACGCCTCGAATTCTAAGGATTAAAATTAATTAAGTGAGGGCCATGCGTTTTGAGATTTTATTTGGCATGGCAAGCCTCAAATTATTTCTAAGGATTACACTCAACTAAAACAAACTACGGATGTTCATGAAAATAGATCGGCATGAATCGACGTCACATGAGCCCATTCGTTACTTGTAGCATCTAAAAATAATACGCCTGAAGCTTAATTAGACTTTAATTAAAAAAAAAGACAGAATTAAGCTTATTTTGTGGCTTTCTATCGTATAACCAACAAAACGCTTTAATCATTACCCAAATCATATGACTCTGGCAGAAGCTTAATTAGAATGTGGCAGGCATCAAATAGATTTGAAATGAAAATATTGAACTATTATGCTATCATGCTCCCACTCACCAATTCAAAGACATAAATTAAACACACTAACTCTAAAACAAATCAAGGCATTCGGAGAATTTGACAAGCAATTCCAATCAAGCAAAATAAATGATATAAAACTCAACGTCAAAGAGATAAATCAGTAAAGCAAAACATGACCTTCGATACCGAAATTTTCTTTTTCCTCTAACAAAGCTCCACATTAACGTACCAAATAGATATATAACATGAATTGAGGAAATACAGAAAAATCCAACAAAAACGAAATCTAACCCCAAGCTCGACGAAGATGGATCGTCCTTAATGTAAAGCATATGCACAACATTGTGTGATCTCATATGAAGATTTTGTAAAGGAAAACAATGAGGCAAGATTAAGCAAAGAAATATCAATTAATTAAGGCATCAAACATTCAAAATCATCAATATGCTCGAAACACTTAAAGAAACAAACCAATTGCAGCGTTCATATATTTTAAAAGCATGAAGTTAACCAAAGAAAGAAGCAGTAAAGAAAGAAAAGGGTTGCACCTTAAGGATCCAAGATTTTATTTATTTAAAGGTAAAGCTCCATCCACGTACACGATATCTATGACAAATTTGCAACTAAACTCATCCGTCGACTAGGACCACACCGGAGAAAACTCGACCTGAACTCTCGGATTTGCAAACGGAAAGCTCGTCGGCTCGACTCGAATCTGTGGTGACGCTTTGGTGGCTATTGTGGCAGATTTCAACTGCATTTCAGGACAGACTCGAGGTTGTTTGGTGGAGGTTTCCCAGCTGGGATTTGGGGCTGTTTAAGGCTGCTGAAGCTCCAAAAATTCTGAAGCTTTTTTTTCAGGTTTGAGAAGAAGAAGAGACCAACGGGGGGGGGGGTTCCCTTTTT
>MU669716.1:35092-67229 GCA_026770625.1 Nicotiana glauca
ACAAACAATCCGGTAGCATTTTTGGTCACAAACATAACATAAATTCGGGTATCAAATAAATCAATCCGGGTATATAAAAGATACAAAATTAAAGACAAACATAACATAAATTCATATTGAAACATACTAAACAATACTAATATGCATGACTATACGAGTTTCAGCATAAACTAAATTGAAATACCTCGATGTAAATTTTTTGAATATTGTTGAAATTAAATTTTTGCACTCGAAACACGGTATCCAAAGCTTTTTTTGTATGTGGGACCTACGCGCCTTGCTCTTTATGGGACGGGTAAGCCCGAATTTTTTTTTTTAAAATAATGGGGAGAGGGGGGGACCAGATAACAATTCACTTTGTTTTTTAATGGAGGGGAGGGGGGGCTGAAATGTCAGGGACAATGGAAGAAGAAGAACCTTATTTTATTAAGGCAATTCGCAGTATAGTACTGCGAATTAGTAATTCGCAATACTATACTGCGAATTGCCTTAATTAAATAAGGCTGGTACTTCGCAGTACCGTACTGCAAAATAGGTAAAAAAAAAATAAAAAAAAATACTTCGCAGTATTATACTGTGAATTGTTTTAACGTCAAAATTTTCGTTAACCCAATTCGCAATATAATACTGCGACTCATTCTTGTATTTTTTTTTTTAAAACATTAAAAACGTATTTTGTGTCTAAAAAAATATTAATTAAGTTTCGGACTCAGAATTTGACACCGGCAGATTTGCCAGAGCAATCGCCAGCAGATTCCCCATCGAAGGTTCATCTCCCTTTCTTCTTACCCATCTAATTCCCACCCACTCCCGCGAAACTTCTCTTTTGTGACCCATTAGAGGAAGAAGGAAGAAAGAGAAAAGGAAACGATTAAGAAAAAGAGAAAGTAATGGGTTGGGCAAATAATTGGGCGAGTTTGGTTAATGGGGTGAATATTGGGATTCTGAAGGAGAGCCACGTGGTCCAATAAAAAAATGACAACACATTAGACGTGGAGCTCACGTGATGCGTCGTTAAATCGAGGAGTAATTTTGTTAATAGAAATAACATCGTATATTTTTTTGGACAGATAGATAGAGATTATTTATAAACTATTTAGCAAACGATAGAGATAGTTTTAACCCTTTTCCGTATTAACTATAACCACACAAATGTTCTTCTCTCCAAATGCCGTTGTACTCTTACCACAATTTTAGTATTCCCTCTTTCTTTGTTATATCCTTATCATTATGAAGGGAGGGAACATATCCTTATTCTAATTTTATTATAGTCTTACTATACATTTACACATCTAACCAGATTTTTATCCTTATTATTATTTTATTATTATTCTCTCAATCTTTATGATGAAGATCTTGTAATCAACCTTGTTATTTTCCGTCTTTTCCATTACATGTGCTAACTTTTGGACGATAAGTGAAAGATACTCTCTTTCTCCCTGTTTCAACTTTCAATACAGTCAAAATATTAATGTCTTTTAATTAAGTATACAGAGTGATACTTTTTAGTTTCAATCGGACACTTGGATTGCAATCACGAATTCAAATTCGTGCCAAATTAAGTTAGATAAATGCCTGTCCAAGCCAAAGAATGTCCATCTTAACATTAAAGAAAACAGTTTGCCAAATTTACATAGATTTCCTTTCATTATAGTTTGAAATTTCATCAATATTGACATCATACATAAACTCTTTTTTTCACGAATCTAAGTGTAGCCTCACATATTATCATCTCTATCTTTCTTTCTTTTTGGAAAATACCCATTTATATCAAGTTCGAAATAAATTTTCAACACATAAAATTCGTGCCAAAAACTGTACATATAACATATACTCCTACATAACTAGTGTAGAAGAAAAGTAGAGAATAGGTTTGTGAAAATGTAGCGACTTGTTCGAGGCCGTAATCAAAACGAAAATAAAATCTGAAAGGCACGGAGAATCGCTTTTTCTAAATATCGCCAACCTTCAATGCAAGTGTTCGTCATTTTCGAAAGACGCCCTTGCTCTGCTAATTGGCTTTCTCAAAACACAAAATAATAGGGGGGGAAATACACACACATATATATGTATTTTGTATGTCATAAACAAACATTATACAAATTTTATAAAAAAAAATTCAAATAATAAAACCATGAATATGAACATGGAAAGAGGAAATGAGGCAGCTAAAGAGGTATGGGTGAGGAGAAATGTGATTTCTCAGAAATTACGGAAAGGAGTTGAAACTTATAGGCAGAAGAAATTGAGGGATAAACCCTAACCCTGAGGTGACTGAAAGTGCAAAATGGACCATATAGTTTTGGATCTATATTTGAGTTAGGATTTCTAGCCCAGTCCGTGTGGTAATAGGCCCAACTCAAATATGATCAAATTCATTCCGGCCCATATAAAATGTTAAAAAGAGATTTTTTCTTTCTTATACCATATATGACACCTTATTACCAAAAATGTTCATAGTTTCTAATTTACCCGCCTTATCCATATTTTTTATACAGTTATTATACCAATCATTGAATACTAATTAATAGTAGCTTAATCTTCCTAATTTGTCGAGCTAAAATTGAGGAACAGAATATTCTAAATAGATTTGGCATAAATCAGATCAAATCATATTCTTCCAGATATTCCTATTTAGGTGCGCTACAATTATGGAAGTAAATATTCTTTCAGAAATTTTCCACCATTGATAGTTATTAAAACGCTTGGAGTTTATATCTCAATTTTGAGGGGTTTTGGTGAAGATTAGACTTGGTTTTGACTGAAATTCAGATTGAAACTCGAAGAAGAAGAAGAAGAAGACATATTGCAGAAATTGTAGATAAATTGTATTCTGATTGTAGATGCTTTATTTTCTGTTTTCACAAATAAAAAATGGCTAAAACTTCTACAAATCTTCTGAAAAAAACGTAATTATGTCAAAAATCACAATTATGCTATAATTGAATGGGAATTGGGATACAAAAATTCAATGTAGCCAGTTTGTAGATATTTTGTAGATAAATTGTAGATTATTTGTATTCTAATTATAGATGCTTTATTTTCTATTTTCGCAAATAAAAAACGACTAAAACTTCTACAAATCTTCTGCAAAAAATACAATTATGTCGAAAATGCCAATTATGCTACAATTGAAATGGGAATTGGGATATTAAAATTCAATGTATCTAGTTTGTAGATATTTTGTAGATAAATTGTAGATTATTTGTATTCTTGTTGTAGATGCATTATTTTCTGTTTGTACAAATCCAAAACGACTAAAACTTCTACAAAATCTTATGGCAAAAATAGACTACAATTTATCTACAATTTATCTACAATTTCTGCAATATGTCTTCTTCTTCGAGTTTCAATCTGAATTTCAGTCAAAACCAAGTCTAATCTTCACCAAAATCCCTCAAAATTAAGATATAAACTCCAAAACATATTCTCAATTATTTTCAACAACGCCCAATAAAAATAAATAATAATTTTTGAAAACCCAAATTTGAATTCAAAGCTTTTCAATGGCTGTCAATGGTGGAATTGCTGCTCTCTTGTCTCTTTGAAGGTTTGTCCTTCTTCATTGAGAAAATTTGAAGCTTAAGGTAAATGCGTGTATGAACTTTGAAGATTTGACTTCAATTTTGATGAACTTTGTTGTTCTTCATTGATGACCTTCAACTAGAGTAAAATGGAGAACCAACTTTGTTGAAGGGTTTCTTCAATTTTCTGTGAATTTAGAGGGATAATTTGGTTTCAAAAGATGGAAAATGGTAAAAAGAACGTGGGTGGGACTGAGGGGTTAGGAGAGAGAAACGTGCAGATTCCTTTAAATAAGGAGTAAAAATATACAATTAATTATACCCATAACTAATTATGGTATAGAATTGGTAATTTGGTATACTGAGTGTAATTAAGTCAAACCTTGAACATTGAGGGTAATAAGGTTTCTTACGTGGCCTAGGAATGTAAAAATCTCATGTTAAAATAGCATGGGCTAGCCAGTTTTCGGACTAATAATCGAAAAATAGTCAGCATTTGTAAAATTATTAAAAATAATACTATTTTATGCGGAGATAAAATCTGGACAATAATATCCTATCTAAAATATAGAAAATTCTAATATATATGTTGGATTATGAAGCTCCTGCATATGAACTTCTAGCATATTATGCTGGAATTTCAGCACATTGAAAAATTCCAGCACATCATGCTTGAATCTCATATGTTAAAAAATAATCGAACTCTTTTGTTTAAATTTTATCTTTACATGAAAAAATGATTAAAATTCGATTATTCTTTAAATTATGGCTATTTTCAATTACCAACTGTAAATAGCCCTAAAATATTAAACATCATAAATACAATTTTAATATATCAAAATAGCCCTAAAATATTAAATAGAAGAACTCATAGGGAAAGGGCATAACTGCAATAACTTAATTTTTAGACTACATATCTTCTATGCTAATTTTTAATATTTAAGATTTTAAAATTAATAAATTTTGTCTATTAAATTCTTATTAAAAATTTGTAGGAAGGTTTAATAAAATCAATTTCATTAGAATCTACTCAAACAATATTTTTTATCAATTTTTCGTGTAATTAAAAAATATAATTATTAAAAAATAACTAAGAAAAATATTTAAGAATATAAATGTGTGATAAAGAGAAAAAAAATGGTAGGTAAGAGTCAATACCACTATTGATTTTACGACATAAAGATCTAAAAATGAAATATTGTATCAATCTTTTTACTCTTTGAAAATAAAATTTATGGTGGATAAAATTATAATTAAGATTAAATATTCAAAACAAGAAATGAACTAATATTAAGATCTGAATCAATATAGAATAAATTATTTTTATGTTAAAATTAAATAATTAAATCTTTTAATTAATTATTTAGCAAGAGAATCCAATTCAATTATTTTTTTAGATTCGTCATATGAGTAAAATTCTTATTCAAGAAAAATAATCTTAGGGTACATAAATTTATCAATAAAAAGAGCGTTAGAATACAAAGTAAAAAGGTTAATATATTATTAAGAATCAAAATACTATACAAGTGTCCGAGGAATCAAAGCTAAATCTAAACAATAACAAGCTTTCAAGACTATATTATAAAGAGTCGGCTCTGCTATAATGGGATTATTCTTTGTAGATGCCTCTGGTGGAATCGAAATAATATTTCTATGTCGCGCATTACTTGCAAATATCATATCAAGAGGCATGACACTGTTAACAATAATAACAAGTGATGTATCGACAATAATTTTATTATGATGCTACCGACTTTAGATTTGATATACCTATTCAAACAACTTAAATAACTATAAAAAGTATATCAAAGCAGAGCAATAGTGCTGAATTTATAAGAAAAGCAGAAGTTGATAGTATGGGATGAAGCACTTATGGCTAAGCGTTAAACGGAGTTCTAGCGATATATTGGATATAATGAACCGTTTGGTAAAAAATTAATGGTTTGTGAGGTAATTTATGTCAAGTACTACCAGTAGTTTCAAAATCGACAAGAGTAGAGACTGTGAAAGCTAGCTTGCCAAAGTTATACTTCTGGCCTCAAATGAAAAAGATTCAACTGACAAAAAATATAAAGTAAGAACAAATTCAGTATTCAGTGTCTTCTTACTTCGTGTCGGAAACGAATAAGAGCATCCAATGAAAGATGATTTGGTACTTCTTGAACACTTGGTTATCGATCCTAATGGTAATAGTAGTGCATTTAATAAGAGAAATATTTCTATCATTAGATTAAAACACAATTTGTACAAATCGCATGATATAATTAAAAAGATATCTTAGCTACCAGAAATGAATACGTCGGTTAACTAAATAAAATTTTGATTGCAAATTTTATAGTAAAAACAAAATATATTTTTGTTTTTGGCTCAGCGGAAAATGATACAAATAATTACTACTAAGAAGAATACTCAATACTTTATTACCAGATGGCCTTCTACCATACATGTTTGTTGTCAAGTTTATTATTTCTGACGTATGTTAGTGTCACTATATATATAATAGACTAAGTTGATCTTCCATTGTATATAGGTTGATTTTGAAGAAAAATATGCCCGTCATGCTACTGATAAATTTAAATTCACTGAATAGCTTATGTAATAGCAGATAGATGGTATATAGAAGTTTTGACAATAACGCCACACATGTAAAAATTATAATATTGGTCAATGTGCTTCTAAGTATATTCTTATCCCTGAATTCAACTTTCGTCTTCCGAAACTAAGGAATACCTTTTAAATTTATATGAAAATAAATTTAGTATGTTTATGTTTTGCAAATACAATAAATAAAGCACAATGATAAACATCCTAAATGTCGGACTATATTAATCGCAATATATTTCCTTACACGAACAATTATGTGTTGCACTTTCAACAGAGACATCAAGAACGACAACAATAGTTGTGGTTAAGGCAGAACAACCAAAGCATTAGGAGGAAACATATACAAAAATATATTATCCAGAAAGAAGTGTTCTTTAAGATACCATCACATTAAATATTTTTAAATTATAATACATAATTATCTAACTAACATGACAAAATTGATCATTTGTGTAAGTTTTTTTGATGTCCTTTTATTTTAAATTTATGAATTATGCAAATGTGATAATATTTTTCGGTATTTAGATGATTGTTATATTATTATACATAAAATTTCTCTTATTAATTAAATTTTATTGTTCTTTCATACAAATAAATATTTAAAATCATTATTTGTCATTATTAACTTGCAACGCATGTAGATATATACTAGTTGACTTAAAAGCCATATTCAGTCCAACTTATCCATTTGTTGCTCTCAATATTTTACAAACACACACAAAAAAAAAGGAAAGAGAGAGGAATGGATGAACACCTCAATCTGATACAACCTCAATTGATCCCTTTATCATTTGGACACTTCAAGTTTTTATTACTCAGATCAAATAAACACATGTTGCTGATGTGGCATATGCGTAATTGCTAACCAGATTTTGAGCGCGTGATACATTTTGCAGCCTAATTTTTTTTTAAAAGAAAAAACATGGAATATCTCAGCTTAGCCTCTTTTCTTCTTTCAAGTGCAACCTACCATGAAATCACCATAGCTTCCATGAAAATCAGTCACTAAAGCTCCAACTAAGCCACCTTAAATCACTAAAAAATATCGCCTTTCATAAAAAAAACTTATTGCCCATAACCTCCATAGCTTGGCCTATATCCCTCGAGCCAAAACTAATCCCGAGCTAGCCGAAAAAAGCAGCAAAATTGCAGCAACAATAGCTGCGAAAAACCACCAAATCTCCACTAGATAAACACCCTCTTTTATCTAGCAATACCTTCATTCCAATAGAAATACACAAACAACAACCAATTATTTGAATCGACCGATAATTTTACACAAAAAATAATAAATTAGAGAAAAAAAAGTGAAATAAGCCCAAATTCGTGACCAAGAAAATGACGGAGAAAGAAGACTGAACATTCCAGTAGAATCGTTTCTTTCGGCTTTGCTTGGAGGTTAATTTTCCGGCGAAAGAGATGAGCTTTTTTCGGCAAGGTCGGTCAATGATTCCATAATGAATTCTCTGCTTTGGCTATTCTCTTTTATTTCATATTTGTATTAGTTTTATATAAAGATTTAGATCTAAATTTCAAATATGGATGGATAAATTTTGAGTATAGTGCACGTTGGAGAAGAACGTGGGAAGAGGAAGGGTCCAATGGAAAATCTGTGTTTAATTAGTTGGATTGAGAGTGGATTAAGGAAAAGATGAAGTGGTGGGGTGGGTGGGGGTGGGGGTTGCTTTGGTTAATAGTGAGGGGAGAAGGGTTTATTTCTTCTTTAAATTTATTTTTTTTAAAATTATAAGTGTTAAGTTTTAATTATAAATTATACGTGTCGTTCACTGAGTGACTCATTTGATACATCATTGGCAAGTGTAACTCACGTATCTGGTGTGTTGCACTTGGATGTCTATTTGATTTACCTAATATTCACTTGAAGTGTCTAAATAATAAAGGAGTTGAGCTATTCAGATGGTCGTTGAGGACAACATTAAGAGCATGTTTAGAAAGCCACCTAGGAATTGGATTTGAGTGTAATTGGGTATAATTACACAGTTTGGCATGTTTGTTTGGCCAAGTAATTACTTGGTCCATTCTGTGCAGTCCGCAAGGAAGAGGTTCAGAGAGTACTCATCTCAAGCAGAAAAGCAATGCGGTCGCACTCCATTTTGTGCGGTCCGTAATGAAGATATATATATATATATATATATATATATATATCATGAAATTAGGTGTAATTGGAGGGTTGTAATTACACTATCCAATTCTCAAGGGGAATGTGAAAATTGGTGGTAATTACACTATGTAATTACAAGGTTATTTTTTATTTTCTTTCCTTTTTATTTTTATTTTAATTTATTTTCTTTATAACTTTTTATTTCTATTATTTTAATTTTTAAAATTTTATTTTTACCTTTTATTTTATTTTAAACTTTTAAAATATACTTTTCTTTGTACATTATTTATCTTTTATTTTTCTTCCTTTATTTCTTGTTATTTCATGTAATTGCTTATATTTTATTTTTATTTATTTTATTATTCTATTTTTTGAAACTACACCTCCTAATATTATAAATAATGATTCATTTACAAACTTGTCGTATAATGAGTGATGTAATTAAAGTGAAATTTCATTGTTGAATGTGGTTATAAACTTATTATGTTTCCTAATCTAAAATTATAATAGAACTTACTATTATTATGTTGAAATTTGACATATGCTAAATATTTTTTTTTTGAATTTTGAAATTGTATTATATTCATGGTTCTAATTTACTTGTTTTAGTAGTATTGGCTCACGTCGAATGTTGTTCATTTTTTAGTTAGAATTGATAGATCAGTTTTGTCAAACATTTGAATAATGTTATGACATTATATTTATACATATTAATTTATTTTATCAAATATGAATTCCATGATGTTCTTACAAAAAACGTATATTTTAATTTTTGTACGTATCTAAACTAAATATTATTAATTTAAAATATATAGATAAATTATTTTTACAATATTAGTTATAAATATATGATTACTTATTAATGTATATTCACGAAAAATATACATATTAAATATCAAATATAATATCATTTATACTTATAAAATTTTATAGGCATGTATTTATTATATTAGTAACTTTTAAATTTTGATAATTACTTAATTTAAAATTTAATCTAACTGTGTAATTACAAGGGTAATTACAGACAAACAAACAAGTCGTCGTAATTACACAACCGAGTAATTATTAGGCTGTATAATTAGTATCCTAGTAATTATCACAGTAATTACACCAATTACGATTACAGAGTAGCTTTCTACAAAGACTCTAAATAGTTGTTGATGTATTTGGCCTAAAAATTGGGATCTCCTTAATCGAGAGGGCTTAGCTGGAAATCCTAAAACCCGTCTAAAACCCTAACTTCCAAACCGCCAAATACAGTTCTTTCCTCTTAACTACATCAAATTGGGTACCAAAAACAACAAATTGAAGAATGGACGCAATAGCAGCAGCTGAAGAGAGGATAGTTTCAGAAAGATTAAGGCAAAAACTCAACGAAGTGAACACAGCTGCCCAAACCCAACTCGCTGGCATTCAAGACCATGTTAATTTCACCCTTCAGGTTCTGCAATATAGTCTATACATATGCACACACGATTGAGTTAACTCGTTTGTTAAAATATTGTATGTTAATTTGTTCCTTTTTCTTTTTCCAATGGGAATGTGCAGCAAGCTTACTACAAATGTGCTTACGAATGCTTTGATAGGAGAAAGAGTCAAGAGGAAATAGGCCACTGTGTGGAGCATTGTAGTGTTCATGTGCACAATGCTCAGAATCTTGTTCAGAATGAAATGGCCAAGTTTCAGGTAAAATTTGTTTCTTTATTCCTAATTTTACTTTTCTTGCTGTCTTAATTTCAGCTCATACTAAACAATGAAAAGTGCTGCTTGTTACTATGTTGTTTTTGGGCTTTAGTAGGTCATACTTGTCCATTATAAAAAATACCAAGGCGGAAAAGGGATATAATTGTGCTGTAGTATTGTGTGAAAATTATTCTTCTTGGTGGAAAAGGGATATAATTGTGTTGTAGTGTTTTTCGTTTGGTGTAACATAGGCGAGTTGTGATGTTAATTGTTAAGAATAGGCAGTAAGAATAGTATTTGATGATATTGTTTAGTACTAAAGATTGAGAAAGTGTTCACGTGATGATTTAAGCGAGTTTTGCTGAAGTAGAAGCGGTAATATTTGAGGACAAATTAACTCCCGCTTATAAGTGAAGAAAGTTGTTTTGGTACAAATATTTTCTTTATAAAATATTTCCTAGTAAGAAACATTGGAAAATGATTTCATCATGGAATATATTTTCCTAGATAATATTTCCATCATACCAAACTCAACATGTTGTTGCCCATCTGGAGAAGGTAAATTCATTTTATGTACACTTATGCTAGCCAATTTTGGGATCGAGTTACTGCAACTTAGAGATGAAATATCCCGGAGCGGAAAAGAATTGCTTGGTATTCTGCTATCAGTGTTTAGTTGATGGCCAGGACCTAGGATTTTGCTTTATTTAATATTTGGAACAAGTTAATTAGGTCGCCGTTGCGGTTAATTTAATTTTGGCAAAAGTTTTGTTAGGAACAGAGAAAAATTTGGGGACTAAAAAAATGATTATGGAAGGAATGATAACTCCATGTGATCTGACAGAAAAGAATTGGAAGGGGTGAAGTATCTGACAGAAAAGAACTGGAAGGGGTGAAGTAGATGGATGGTCATGAGAGACAAAGGAGGGAAATCCTATTGATAAAAATCCTCCACCTCCAACTATAAGATTGGGGATTCGAGTCACCAAAGGTATAAAGTGGGGAAGGACCACAGTTAGGCTCCTATGTAAGGTGGGGGGGGGGGTTACCATATAAAACAAAAGGGTGGTCAGGGTGTAGGAATTCTGCCTTACAGTTTACATATAGTGTTGGTCTTATAGGATAGCGATTTTCAGAACTCTTCTTCCCCTTTTTCTTTTTAGGTGGATTGTCTGGTTGTTTTAAAGTGAGCTTGGGCTTGTATAAAGAATTGAAGCTGGTGTTATGGTCCTACTGGGTTAGTAAAAGAGTGCTTGATTCATCTTAGATTCTGCCTGCGTGTAGTAAATAATGTTCTTCTTCTACTTATTAGCTGATGACATAGTTCTGATTGACGAGTCGCAGAGTGGCGTTAACGAGAGACTAGAGGTTCGGAGACAGACCCTTGAGTCTAAGGGTTTCAAGTTGAGCAGGACGAAGACGGAATATTGTGAGTTCAAGTTCAGTGTTGAGCGGATGGAAGCGGGCATGGACGTGAGGCTTGAATCGCAGGTCATTTCCAAGAGAGGAAGTTTCAAGTACCTTGGGTCGGTTATCCAGGGGGATGAGGAGATCGACGAAGATGTCACACACCGTATAGGGGTGGGTGGATGAAATGGAGGTTAGCATCTGGAGTCTTGTGTGACAAGAAAGTGCTACCGCTACTCAAAGGTAAGTTTTATAGAGCGTTGGTTAGACCGACCATGTTGTACGGGGTTGAGTGTTAAGAACTCACATATCCAGAAGATGAAAGTAGCAGAAATGAGGATATTGAGGTGGATGTGTGGGCACACTAGGATTGATAAGATCCTGAATTAAGATATTCAGGAGAAGGTGGACGTGGCTTCCATGGATGACAAGATGCAGGAAGCGAGGCTCAGATGGTTCGGGCACGTATAGAGGAGAAGCCCGGATGCCTCGGTAAGGAGGTGCGAGCGGTTGGCGTTGGTGGGTGCGAGGAGAGGTAGAGGGTGGCCTAATAAGTATTAGGGAGAGGTGATCTCGCGGGATATGGCGAGACTTCAGATCTCCGGGGACATGACCCTCGATAGGAAGCTGTGGAGGTCGAGCATTAAGGTTGTAGGTTAGGAGGTAGTTGAGCATATTTCTAACTCGTACCAGTGTGAGGCTAGGCTGATAGGATTTAGTCTTAGATTGCTAATGGTCAATGTTGTGTTCACACTACTCTTCCGTTTTCAAATTGTCGGGCCTTATTTACTGATTATTATTTTTGCTTTCCATCTATTTACCGGTTCTTGTGATGTTGTTATAATTTCTATGTTTTTTTGTTGATGGTACTGATATATTGTCTCATTTCGTCTTCTTGAGCCGAGGGTCTATTGGAAACCGCCTCTTTACCCCCTCGGGGTAGAGGTAAGGTTTGCATGCACACTACCCTCCCCAGACTCACTTTTGGGATTTTACTGGATCGTTGTTCTACTTATCTAAATTTAATAGATATAAAAGATGGAAGAAAGAAGAAATCCAGCGGCTAGCTTTTGTTTTTTTTCCTTCTCGGAGAAGAGGGTGATGTTTTCCGCCTCCCATGATGGACTTCAATGTTACATTAAATCTGAATTCTGCATCTCTGGTGAAGATGTCATTCTTTTCATCAGTAGATCATTTGAAGAATTTATTCATACACTGAGCTTTGGCTTGTGCGCCTTTGATTTTTCCATTCAGAAGCTCAAGCTATCATTTACTCCCTATTGGTGGTATGGGATGCTCCTTCCCTTGTGCTCATGCACATGTTCTGGTATTTAGACGTAATAATACTACGAGTACAAGATGGTGGTCTCACGGACTCGTAATAACATAACCTATAAAGTTTACAAGATTTTTGATGCTATTCTCTGCCTTCTCCGTACTGAGGAAAGAGCAATTGGTTGAATAGGTACATTGCTTATCCAATATAGCTAGAAAATCTTCTAAAAGCAGGGTTCTGTTGGGTGGGGAACCTGATTGATTAAAAAGTGTACTGATAAAATTGAAAGGTCTATATCCTCCTTCTCCTCTCAGCTTTTAAAATTGCCGGAAGAGAGTTGCTGCAATGGAATATTGAAGATAACGGTCCCAGAGTATATTAGCTCTGAGAATTGAAATCAAATCATTCTCATCCGATGATTTTGATGTTCTTGTAAGAGTAAGGGGCTGCTGAAGCTTGTGAATGACACTATCGTAGTTGCATGACTAGTTTGAGTTGAATGGCTAAGTTGTCTACATTTCGTTTCCGAGTTGGATGGCAGAATAGATGGTCCAGTCCTAGTTTTGGATCTGGCCCATATTTATTTATTAGATTAACTTTCCTGCGTTGGGCTAGACATCTTTTCTCCCCTCCCTCTGTTTCCTTCCATCCTACACAAAAGCCGAGGCCTGGGGTGGGGTGGTTTTTTTTTTTGTTTTTTGTCTTTTTTTTTTGGGNTGTTTGAAGACAGAGATTTGGAGCCATTACGAAAACTAGCATCCCGTAATAAAGTAATAGGTGATACCAATTAGTTGGGGCTTGAGAATATGCTTTAGTCATGTTAGTATGTGTACTTTAAGGTTCATGCTTTCTAGGAGTCTTTTAGTTCTATAAAGGCGAAATACATAAACGTGCCCTTCAGTTGTCCTCAACGGTCAGCCAGACACCTCAACTGACCCCATTTTTAGTTGGACACTTCAAGCCTTCATAAAGTAGGTCAATTAAATACCCGACCCCATCATCCCTTCTCGCGTGAAATTCACTCTCGGATTGATGTCAAACGAACAAATGATAAAATGCCATGTGTAATTTTAACTAAAAAAAATTTGCCACCTATTATAAAACAAAAACAAAAAAAGCAATAATAATAATTTAAAAAAGAAAAAAGAACAATAATTATGGGAAAAGCTTCTTTAATCACTATATCTATGAATCACCGCCGGCCCTTCCTCCTCGTCTCCATAACTTCCTCTTCGTCTCCAGCCCTTCCTCCTAGTCTCCACTTTTCTTCAGCAACTATTTTGCAGAAGAGAGGAAATTCCAAAAAAAAAAAAAAAAGAAGAAACAAACTGACAACTTACCCTTCTTCATCGGAACTTTACTTCAATTTGGATTAAGAAGTAGATCTCAAAATCCAACGTACAACACCAGTTAGATGCGAACAGAGACCAGGAACGGCGACGGCAACAAACTGAAAATTATGAACGGACCACCTCAAATACGTGATGGACTAAATAAACCTTACCGAAGAACGACCTTATCGCTGGTCTTAGGGTGGAGTTCGGTGGTGGTTCCTTGGGATTTCACCTTCTGCTATGTTAATCTCCAAATCCTTTGTTTATATCTTCTTATTGTTGGGAATTCTATGTTCATGGTAAATACTTGGAGGCTTATTCTTCAACCGGGCCGGAGTATGTCGGAAGGGTGGATTAATGGCGGAAGGAAGAGGTTTGGTGAAGAAGGAATATTTTGGGAAGAAAGTGAAATTAATGTGTGGAAAATAAAATATAATGGGACCCACATAAAATAATGTTAAATTTAAAAGAAAAAAGAAAAAAAACCTTAATTTTGAGGGTTTCACGCGCTTAGAATTAAGTGTAAAGCACAACTTTACACACTTTGCCATGTCAGTTCACGAGGTCGTACTTTAGTGGAGAAGTGTTAAAATGATAAACGGGTCAGTTGAGGTGTGTGGCTGACCGTTGAGGACAACTTGAAGGGGCCGTTTATATATTTCGCCTTCTATAAATGATTTATGTGCTCTCTGGTATTCTTATATTTATTTTTACTTTGTATTATGTTGGCACGGGATAAGCTTAAAAGGAGCCCAAGGATTCATATTGTCGAACCCAACTATTTGGTCGAGCATTTATTTAGTGATCCTGAATGTAAATTTTTTGTGCGAGACAGGAAAGAATGAACAGATCTCTAATGGTCTGCCAAGACAAGTATGAGACAGCCAAACTTCAGAAGAACAGAAGTGATGCAACAAAGGATTTGGAATCATGTGTCGACCAGTCGGTTCATGATAGCATCAACACATTGCCACATCTGGTTGCAAGATTAAAAGGTTCTCTTGGCATCACCAATTGAAATATTGTAGCATCAGCATGCAGTTGAAGATATTTGGGGGGGAGGGGGGTTGAATTCTGAATTATTAGTTTTCATAAATAGTATGCTGAGATGAAAAATAGTGAAATATTATTTCACTTTGCAAACTATAACATGGAGTGTTTCTCCATTTGGTTCTGTGGCTTAAAAAATGACTTGCCAAAATGTATTACTTATTTCTGAGACAAATCCTTTGGGTCGTTTAGTAGATGGAACAGCCTCCTAATCAGAGCGTTAAAATTTAACGTGCATTTTCTACGCTTGTTATATCCAGATTAAACTATAGCTCATGTTTTTCTTCAAAAAGTGACCTGTTCATTGAGGTAATCTTAGTTATTCTTGTTGGTCAATTGCGTCAAGTGTTTTCATTTATTTGTATTACGCTCTTAAAATGAGAAAAGTAAAAGGATAATTTTCGATCTTATTATGAATGCAATTTTATTAATTTGATCCCCAAATATACGAGCAATGACTTAACATGACTTGCTTTTGAAAGATTAATTTGTTTATAGGGAAACTTACACAAATGTCCCAAATAAATTTCAACTTACTAACCTCTAGCCATTAGTCATAGATTTACTAAAATTAGCCAACAAAAATTGAAAAACCAAATAATAGAGTTCTTTCTCTCAAAGAATTACGTGCAAAAATCACCTTCCATATTTTTAAGCGTGATTAGCAACACTAGATACAAGACGAAAAGGAAATTTCATGGATGAGGTAGCAAATAAGGTGATGAAATTCAAAAATATATACAATATTCCAAAAATCTAAACAAAAAAGGAACTTTTTTCAATGAGTATAGTTGAAATTCATTGAAAATATATAGATAAGTCAATATACAAAATTTGAGTAAGATTGGAGGTGATTTGGACTGGTTTTGTATCAAAATACGTAATTAAATCGAGTTCAAAAAATTCTTCTACGACACATGTGTCAAACATGTATCTCACACATGAGTATATATATGATACACAATTGATACAAATATGATACATATGTGATACACAAATGATACACATCATTTTTTTCATGTTCAGTTTTTACTTCGAATTTTCAATTCAAACCACCTCAAAACTTCACCAAATCATCTCAAAACTGAGATTCAAGCTCCTTAAGTTGTGCTCAATCTATTCTAATAGCACCCACTCAAAACAAAGCAATAATTTGATTTTTTTGCTACAAATAGCTAATTTGGCTAATATTAATAATATTTTATTAATTGACCAATATTTATAATGAGCTACTTATAAATGGACATAGCTGGTAATTCCCCTTGTTTATACCTACTAGTCACATCTGAGCGTATTATGATGACACCATTAATCCATTTTTTTTAGGATGACAAAATCCAGAGAACTAGTGATTGTTTAGAACTCGTTTGGATAATGGACTTCACTCTATCATTGACTTGTCTCTCTCATTTTCCACCGAAATACCAAGCTTTTGGATGCAACAGAGTTCGAAGTCATAACATGCACCTTTAACCGCACATACACATATTGCGCTCTTAGTAAGATACCAAAGCACTGAGGCATTCATCTGTCCATTTGTACGCCAGAGCTAGGTTCAGTTACAAGAAACACAACAATACTGTTGTAAGGTAAATCAGACTGCCTAGTTATCTTGGATTTAACATATTGCTATGTCGAATGTAATTAACCAGGGCCTTTGTTACACAAAAATAGGTTTCGAATCCCCCTCAATTCCCATTCCAAAGAAATGATAATTGGTATCCTTGTGATAAGGAAATAAAGCAAACATGTTGAATGTAGTCTGAAGATGACGTGAAATTTGAGAAAGAAAATTTATCTCAACGTGAAAGCTTAAAAAGAAATACAGTATCTTGATATCTTTACATCAAAATATATATATTCGGAAAACATGAGAAACAGGAGAAGTTATTCAACAAGTATAAGATGATTGAAGTCCTGTTTTTCTGTTTCACAATCATCCAGCACTTACTTCTTCCTAATTGCTAAGTCACCTTCATATCAAGGCTTGGGTGCCAAACTTGCTTCAGACTCACTGTTGTGTTTTGCCTCTTCAAACTTATCAATGGCTACCTGAAGTTCATCTGAACCTCCAACAGCTCTCATAGTATAGTAATACACACCAAAAACAAATGCTGACAAACCTCCAGCCATAACCAGATTCTTAGTCTTGGGGGCAAGGGCACCGTATCCTGGAAATCCAGCCATCTTCTCACAAGGAATTAACCTACACACTTGTTTTTTTTGCTTTTTCACCTGCAATAAGATGCAGAAAAGCGCTGACTTGGGAATGTTTGAAAATTCAAGACATCTGGTGAGATAAAAATAGAAATCACGTCCATGACAAATGTTAGTAAGGCTTTCTTCATTCTCCTTTCTTGGTTTATGAAGCGCGTTATAAGCAAATTGCAAAATTAAAGAATCAAGCTGACCTCAGAAGTCATAGACTATTGTATTCACAAACAAGTCATTTTCGTTTAAAAATATAAAAATGAAATTTCATGACATACCCTTCCTCTGCTTCAACACCTATGTAGCTATCACAAATGAAAACAATTTGGCGCTCTCAAAATTTTAATAACTAAGCCAAGGTAAAAAAAAGCTAAACTTGAACTCAAGCTGGAGGTAAGTCCAATGGGACACAGTAATTTACTCTATAACATTTGTCCACTCGATGTTTTCCTGACTAATAATGTTTCTATCAACATATGCAAAGATGTTCCAATAATACGTGACAATTCCTCCTCATCAGATACCCAAAGGATATCATGAGCCCCCAAAAAAGACACAAATAAATAGCTTGGGGAAGAACTTGCCATAATTAATATTTTATCTACAAAATACACAAGCACTTCCAATCTCTAGTACAGCACTGATCCAAAACAACATCGATCTAATCAGATTATCTCACCAACACTAAGATAATTCAATGTTAATTAAACAGAAACCAATCATAGATTAGGATATGCAGTGTGTATATGTTTATATACCCATTTCTTCCACAAGGGTAACTCAATTTCGATGTTTCAAGCTTTTCTGTATGGTTTCAATTAAGATTTTACATAACACAATCAGCTTGTAACTAAAAAGGAAAAAATATACAAGAAACAGATAACTGAATAGTATCTCGTTATTAAGGGAACAAAAGATTTCAGTGAAAGAAACAAAATTAAATTAAAGAAAAAAAGAAAATAAATGAGAAATTGGAGATGAACCTGGAAATCTTGGTGAAGAATTAACCTCAAGATTGTCTAAAACCCTAAAAATGTTCAACTATTTTGGCAGTGGACATAAACCCCTTCCCTTGTGGGCCGGGTCAACTGGGCCGGACGCATAGCCTATCAAGGCCAAAATAATTACTCATGTTGCCCACTTGTAAAGTAATTACAATTGCTACCTATACTGCACAAACACCAGACTATTCAGGGTGTGTTTGGTATGAAGTTTTTCAATTTTTCCTTGTTTGGTTGGCTTAAATGTTTTGAAAAATATTTTTTATATCAATTCATTTTTCTTTAATTGGAGGAAAATATTTTCCTTATCAAGAGGAGGAAAAGCATTTTCCAAAGCTCCTTCTCAACCTTCCCCAAGCTCACCAACCCACCCCACCCTCTCTCCAAACAAAGGTTTTATTTTCTTTTTCAAATTTTAAATTTTCCATTACCACCCACACTACTATCCCTCCCCCCCCGCGCAATTTTTTTTTTTACCTTAATTTTTTTTTTGTAATTTCAATTTTTCACCACCCACACTGTTTTTTTGCAATTTCTAATTTCTGTTTTTTTTTCGTTTTACTGTGCCCCGCCCAAAAAAAAAATTTTAAATATATTTTTCAATTTTAATTTTATTATTTATCGATTTAAAGACTCAAAATTTTATGAGTTCGGAGGTTTATGTGTTTGGAAGTTTACGGGTTTAGAAATTATTAAGTTTACGGGTTCGAAATTCCGCGGTTTTGAAAGTTTAGCGGTTCGAAAGTTTATGAAATTTGTGGGTTCGGAAAGTTGTTGGTTTGAAAGTTTATGGCTTCATATTTATTATATTTAAATTATTTATGAATACTCTTGAGAAGTCATTTTCCTTAATTTTTGTACCAAACACCGAAAAATAAATAAGATTATTATTTGTTTTCCAAGAAAATATTTTCCACGAAAAATATTTTCCGTTATACCAAACACACCCTCAATTTCCTACTTTCCTTTTAATTTGCTTTACCCCATGTGAGGGGCATGTGGAAAATGCAAATCTATTCCTCTTTCTTTATTTTTATATTTTATTTTATAATTTTATTACTTGAATCACATTACTTTTGACTATCTTTCCGTCTATGATATATATTTTAACTGTACAAACGTATATTAATAATTATTTAAAAATAAAAATAAAAATACAATAGGGTATTCGCAGTGAGAAAAATGGACAAGAGGAATAAGTTGATCGGAGAAATTTCCGGTAGCCGTGCATACAACAATTTTAAAATTGTCCTAAATTTTTGTCCAATTGCTGTTCACATTTTCAAAATTGAAACATTTTCATTCACCTTTCATCGTATTCTATTCTTGATTTTCTTTATCTACATTGTGTACTTGTGAATTGCAACTTATTTTTTATGTATCATTCCCAGGGAATTTTAACAAATTTATTTGTCTTTTTTTTTGTTGATTAAATAGAAGGCACATGTATTATTCAACGTCAAGTGTGATCCTCGTAATAATCACTTAAAAATACTCGACTACTTAATTGGATGTTGTGTTCAAAGTTATTTTCAGAGATTTTCTTGTTAAACTCTTTTTCAAACTCCAGATCTGGATGTTTGTGTGTGTTTGAAGACCCACCATTGTTGAGCTTGAACCTCTTGAATTTAAAATTTCTTTTAAAAGTTTTGTTGTTTGATTCGAAGTGGGTGTTACAAAATACTATTTAGAGTATGTTTGGAAAGCCACCCTGTAATTGGAATTGGTGTAATTACTAGGGTAGTAATTACACAGTTGTGTAATTACGATAACTTGTTTATTTGTCATAGTATAATTATAATATAATTAATATTTATTGTTTGGTTGCAAAAGTGTAATTACACAGTTAGATTAGATTTCAAATTAAGTAATTATTAAAACTTAACAGTTAATATAATAAGTATATACCTATAAATTTTTATAACTATAACTGATATTGTATTTGGTATTTAAGATGTATATTTTTTGTAAATATACATTAATTTAGTAATTATATATTTATAACTAATATTATAAAATAATTTATATATATTCTTTAAATTAATAATATTTAGTTTAGATACTTACAAAAATTAAAAATATACGTTTTGTAAGAACATAATGGAATTCATGTTTGATAAAATAAATTAATATTTATAAATATAATATCATAACATTATTCAAATGTTTCACAAAACTAATATATCAATTCTAGCTAAAAAATAAACAACATGCAATGTGAGCCAATATTACTAAAACAAGTAAATTGGAACCATGAATATAATATAATTTTAAAATTTTAAAATAAAATAAAATATTTTAACATATATCAAATTCCAACGTAATAATAGTAAGTTCCACTGCAACTTAAGATTAGGAAACATGATAAATTTATAACCACATTCAACAATGAAATTTCACTTTAATTGCATCACTCATTATATGCCAAGTTTGTTAATGACTAATTATTTCTAATATTAGGAGGTGTAGTTTCAAAAAATAAAATAAATAAAAAATAAAATATAATCAATTACATGGAATCACAAGAAGTAAAGATTGAGAAATAAAAGATAAATAATGTACAAAGAAAAATATATTTCAAAATTTCAAAAGAATTTAAAAAGTAAAAATAAGAAGTTAAAAAATAATAGAAACAAAAAGTTATAAAGCAAATAAAATAAAAATAAAAATAAAAAAGGAAATAAACTAAAAAGCAACCTTGTAATTACACTGTGTAATTACCACCAATTATCACCTCCCCCTTGAGAATTGGAGAGTGTAATTATACCCCTCCAATTACATCCAATTCCATACTGACCAAGTAATTACTTGGCCAAACAAACATGCCAAACTGTGTAATTACACCCAATTATCCATTTCCAAGGTGGCTTTCCAAACATGCTCTTATATTACCTTTTGGGAAGTTCATATTGAAATTTCGTCGCATTTAAAGCTTATTTGAGGTGATTCGAATCGAATTTTTCAGCTGAAAATTATAAAAGAAAAATACAGTAACCCAATAGTATACAATACAGTATATATGTACTATAAAAAGTATACTGCTATATTATACAGATTATTGCAACATAATACAATAATATACTATAATAGTATATAATTTACTATAATAACATACAATATATGACAATATTATACCGTAATAGTATACAAAATACTACAACAATATACTATTATAATTGGATCATTTTACAGCCTTTTGAAATATCTATGTCCTTTTTCAAAATTTAGACGAAGCTCTCATTTGTTTTTCAAATACTTTTCTAAATGAACTATTTAATGGAATTCCATGGATGTATTATTCATTGCATAAGCTCTCATTGAGTTAATTAGATTATGTGACAACTGATATTATTTCAGTTTAATAATTGAACTAAAAATAATTTAAACTCTTTGCGTACAATTGTATACCCTGTTGGCATAGCTATATACTATACTGGTATCATATGACGGTTGAAATATTTTTTGGTTATATTAGCTATATTTAATTGGTACACTATTTGATTTTTCTTTAGTAATAGTAGAATAGTACATCATTTTGATTTTTTTTAAATTTTCCATATGCATTTGAATTATGTAATCATTTTAAATTTTCTTTATGCGTTTGTTTTATATAATAGTATTATAGTACAACATCTTAAAATACATTCTTATATTAATATGTGGTACACTATTTTTTAATTTTTCTCTTTATACATGTATATTATGTAATAGTAGTATAGTCATATATAGGCCTGGAATTATTTAGTAGAATTGTGTACCCTATTGGTATAATTATATGTCATATTGGTATCATAAGGTAGTTGAAATATTTTTTAGTTGTTTAAGTTGCATTTTTAAGTGGATTCTAGTTGAAATGATTTATATGCTTATGTTTTGCTGTGTTAGATTTTCTTGTACCAATGGACATAGATTTTGTGTATTATGTAATAGTTTTTATAGTTATATGCAGTTGTTGGAACGAACCCGTACAACTATATACTCTATTAGTATAGTTATATACTATATTGGTATCATATGCTAGTTAAATACTTTTTTTGATTGTATTAGCTGCATTTAATAGGTATACTATTTGATTTTTTAATAATTGTAATATATTACAATATCTTGAAAATTTTATTATATTAATATGTGGTACACTATTTTTTATTTCTTTCTTTATGCATGTGTGTTATTTAATGGTAGTATAATCATATAGTTACCGAAAATTAACACGTAAAGCTCTATACCATGCTGGTATAGTTATATGCCATATTTGGTATCATATGGTAATTTGAACTTTTTTTGGTTGTTTTAGCTGCATTTTTAAGTGATTACTATTCTGAAATTATTTATATGATGTGACAACCCAAAGGGTCATCACTTGTTTTAAATTAAATTCTATGACTCCGAGGCCTTGAAAATCTTATTTAGAGTCACCTCGATTTACGTGCGTAGTCCGGGCACATAGACGGAAAACTTAAATATGATATTATGTGAAAAATACTAAGTTTTGATGTTAAAATGAATAAATTTGACCTTGGTCAATGTTTTGGGTAAACGGATCCGGACCTGTGATTTAACAGTCCCGGAGGGTCCGTAGACAAATATGGGACTTGAGTGTATGCCAGGAATCACGAATTCCAAGGTCCCCAGCCCGAGAAATGAATGTTTTGTAAAATTATTTTCTGAAATTATTTAAGGAAAGTTGAAATAAAATTGATTAGAACGTGTTGGTATCGGGCCCGTATTTTAGTTCCGGCGCCCGGTACAGGTCTTATATATGGTTTAAGTTATTCCTGTAAAATTTGGTTGAAAACGGACAGGTCTTATATATGGTTTAAGTTATTCCTGTAAAATTTGGTTGAAAACGGACGTCGTTTGACGTGATTCGGACCTAAATTGAAATATTTGATGTTTTATGAGGTTTGAAAGAATTCTTGGATTTTGAGGTTTAGTTCGATGTTTATGATGTTATTTTGGTGATTTAGTCACACGAATAAGTCCGTAGGATATTTTTGAGGTTGTGTGTATATTTGGTTTGGAGCCCCGAGGGCTCGGGTGAGTTTTGGATAGGCCACGGGTTGCATTTTTGAACTTAAAATCTTGGTGGCGCGAACTGACCTGCAGGCTTCGCATTTGCGAAGCCAGCCTCGCATTTGCGAAGCCAGCCTCGCAAATGTGAGCCATGCATCACAAATGCGAGACAACACCTGGGCAGCCTTCTTCGCAAATGCGAAGATTTCCATCGCAAATGCGATGCCCGCCTAAATCCTCAGTCATCGCAAATGCGATATTTCACTCGCAAATGCAAAGTCGCAATTGCGACTACTGCATCGCAAATGCGAAAGATGGGAAATTATGAAGGGTTCGCAAATGCGAACCCTGTTTTACAATTCCCACATCTGAGAGGTCGGGGTTCGCAATTGCGAACCCATGTTCGCATTTCCCATATCAGAGAGCTGCAACTTTTACACTTAACTGATTTTGAACTTCATTTTTCATATTTTCTCAAACCCAAACACACTTAGGCGATTTTTCAAGGATTTCTTCTTCTCCAAATCAACTGTAAGTCATTTTTAACTAACTTCCTTCAATTCTTAACATCTTTTAACATGATTTCAACTTCAAATCAATAATTTTCATGGGAAAAATTTTGTATTTTGGGTAGAACCTAGAGTTTTCAAAAATTGGGATTTGGACCTCAATTTGAGATCCGATTTCAAAACAAATTATATATTTAAGTTTGTGGGGGAATGGGTAATCGGGTTTTGGTTCGAACCACGGGTTTTGAACACGTGGGCCCAGGGGCGATTTTTGACTTTTTGGGTAAAACTTTAAAAAACTCATTTTCATGCATTGGGGTTGATTCATTTAGCGTTTATTGATGTAATTAAGTAATTTGTGATTAGATACGAGCGAATTGACGGTGGAATCAAGGGGTAAAGCTATATTGAGACTTGAGTTATGTTCAAGGCATTGAGGTAAGTGTTTAGTCTAACCCTATCTTGAGGGATTAGGAGTTGAGTCATATTTGCTATTTGCTTCTTATTGAGTACGACGTATAGGCATGGTGACGAGTATCTATACGTTAGTGTCGAGCATGACCGTGAGTCTTAAATTGATAGTTGTTATGTTCTTAAATGACACTTCGGATGTTTTAAATTGGTGACTCTTGATATTGAGTAAAGATTTAGTTTATTCTCGTGGACTTTATTTATGCTTGAGTACTGGTATTAATCAAGCTGAGTAAGAGTTGAGCTAGGATTTGGTTATAGTTGATTCTCCCTTGCCGGGATGGTTGTTTGATATTGTTGTTCCCTTGCCGGGAAATTATTATTATATTGCTTTTGTTTCCTTGCCAAAATTTTTATTGTGACTTTGTGTTGACTTGAAATGAGAGCGGGTGGTATGCCTACCACAAGTTATTGATTAAAATAGGAGCGGGTGGTACGCCTACCACAAGTTATGATGAAATGGGAGCAGGTGGTACGCCTACCACGAGATTTGATGAAATGGGAGCGGGTGGTATACCTACCACAAAAATATTGAGAAATGGGATCGGGTTGCACGCCTGCAACGAGATATGTACTGCCAGTGAAATCTGCTTTTATTTCTCTTATCCGTGTTAGAGTTAAATTATTGATGTTCCTTATTAGTCTCCTGAAATTCTGTATAATTTACTATCTCCGAAGCATGTTTCCCCTCCCATTTAAATGTTTATTCTTGTTATTTTACCGCTGTAGATATGTATATAACTGCACAGGTTTATGTGGTAGTCCGGTCTAGCCTCGTCACTACTTCGCCGGGGTTAGGCTAGGCACTTACCAGCACATGGGATCGGTTGTGCTGATACTACACTCTGTGCTATTTTGCACAGATCCAGGTACCAGAGTAGCATACAGTGCGCAACAGTAGATCGAGAGCCAGTCTTCAGTCCACGAGATCCCGAGGTGGTCTTGTAGGCGTCCGCAGGCCCGACATCTCCTCTATCTTTATTTATGATATGTTTCCTTTTGTATCCGAGACAAACTTTATTCCTTGTTTCAGACATTTGTATGTAGCACTCTTAGATAGTCCATGAATATTGTGACACCAGTTTTGGGTAGAGGCATATATGGATTTTCTTATCATTTTGGTATATCTCGTTTAAGTCTTTCACTAAATTATGAATTCCGCTGTTGTTAAATTATTTATTTCCTATTAATTTAATTGGTAAAAACAAATAGATTTAAAATAAAAGTAATTATGGATGCTAAGTGTGTGGCTTGCCTAGCTTCTACGAGTAGGCGCCATCACGACTCCCGAGGGTGGGAATTCCGGGTCGTGACAAGTTGGTATCAGAGCTCTAGGTTACATAGGTCTCACAATTCACGGACAAGCTCAGTAGAGTCTGAGGGATCGGTACAGAGACGTCTGTATTTATCCCCCAGAGGCTACAGAGTTAGGAAAAGTTTCACATTTGTTCTTTCTTGTTGTGCGGTTTGGTTTCTCAACACTAATTGAATTTCTACTTTGTTCTTTCGCAAATAACGAAAACACGCGCTTCCTCATCTACCGATCAACAGTTAGAGCCCCCAGCAGCTCCCACGAGGGGCAGAGGGCGAGGCCGAGGTCGTGCTAGAGGGCGAGGCTGTGCTAGAGGCCGAGGCAGGGGCGGAGCTCAGCCCCGACCAACAACACCAGTAGCAGAGCCTCAGCAGTTCCGGTGGCCCCAGCTTAGGTCCCATAGGGGTTTATTGCTATCCCAGTTCTTTCGGACGCTCTAGTCCGATTGTTGGGTCTCATGGAGAGTGTCACCCATGCAGGCTTGCTTCCTGTAGCACCAGCCACTTCTCAGGCTAGATGAGCAGCTTAGACTCATGCTACACGTATCAGGAGCAGGTAGCTCCAAATTCAGACTCCAGCAGTTTAGCCAGTTGGAACAGCTCAGCCGGGTGTGGTAGCCCAGGCCGGTAATGGAGCAGCTATGTTTGCCGATGCTTTGTGGAGATTGGATAGGTTCACCAAGCTCTTCACTACTACCTTCAGCGGTGCATCTACTGAGGATCCTCAGGATTATTTGGACAGCTGCCACGAGGTTCTTCGTAACATGGGTATTGTTGAGACCAATAGGGTTGATTTCGCTACATTTCGCTTGTCTGGATTCGCCAAGACTTGGTGGAGTGATTATTGCTTAGCTAGACCAGCAAGTTCGCCAGCCTTGACCTGGGGACAGTTCACACAACTATTCCTGGAGAAGTTTCTCCCTATTATTCAGCAAGAAGCATATCGGAGGCAGTTCGAGCGCCTTTAGTAGGGATCCATGATAGTCACCCAGTACGAGACCAGGTTCATTGATTTGGCTCGCCATGCTCTTATTATACTTCCCACAGAGAGGGAGAGAGTGAGACGGTTTATTGATGGACTCATCCAGTCGATTCGTCTTCAGATGGCCAGAGAGTCTAAGAGTGAGATATCTTTCCAGGAGGCGGCCAATGTGGCCCGGAGGGTTGAGATGGTATTGTCACAAGGGAGTGGTCATAGGGCAGACAAGAGACCCCGTCAGTCAGGCAGGTTCAGTGGTGCCTCGTCCGGAGGCAGAGATTCGTATGATAGGGTCATCTTCCTAGGCCCTTTCAGTCAACTCTTCAGGTTTCTCACAGTGCTTCTAGTAGTTGTGGTCCTCAGACGCAATATTCCGATCAACAATCTTTCAGCGCACCATCAGCACCTATCAGTACACCACCGCTTAAGAGTTTCCGGGTTCGTCAACCCCAGCAGCCGAGGGATTATTTTACTTGTGATGACACAAGGCACATTGCTAGGTATTACCCTCGTGCACCAGGTGGCTCTCAGCATCAGAGTTCTCGTGCCATGGTGCAGGCACCAGGTGTTCCACAGCCTGCCCAGCCATCTAGATGTAGGGGTAGATGTGCTAGAGGTGGAGGTAGAGGTCCTAGAGGTGGAGCTCATACCACCAGAGGTAGGGGCCAACCAGCAGCAGGCCCTCCCAGAGAGGTAGATCAGAGTGGTAGGGCCCAACCCCGATGCTATGCTCTTCAAGCTAGGCCCAAGGCTAAGGCTTCAGATGCAGTTATTACAGGTACGGTTCTGGTTTGTGATAGAGATGCTTCAGTGTTATTTGATCCGGGGTCTATGTATTCGCATGTGTCATCTTATTTTGCCCCGTATTTGGTCATGCCTAGTGATGCATTGGGTATTCCTGTTTATGTGTCTATACCGGTAGGTGACTCTATTATGGTCGATCGAGTCCATCGTTCTTGGGGGTCTTGAGACTCGTGTAGATCTGTTGCTTTTAGACATGGTTGACTTCGATATTATATTGGGGATGGACTGGTTATCACCCTATCACGCTATATTGGACTGTCATGCCAAGACTGTGACCTTAGCTTTACCGGGTATGCCTTGTTTAGAGTGGAGAGGGACTCTACAGGGATATTAACTTCTGCATTGATCTAGTTCCGGGCACTTAACCCATTTCTATCCCGCCATATCGTATGGCCCCGCCGGAGTTGAAGGAGTTAAAGGAACAATTGTAGGATTTGCTTAAGAAGGGTTTCATTAGACCTAGTGTTTTACCTTGGGGTGCGCCGGTGTTATTTGTCAAGAAGAGGATGGGTCAATGAGAATGTGTATTGATTACTGGCAATTGAACAAGGTAACGATCAAGAATAAGTATCCGCTACCGAGGATTGATGATTTGTTCGACTAGCTTCAGGGTGCCAGGGTATTTTCCAAGATTAACTTGCGATCCGGCTACCATCAGTTGAGGATTAGGGCATCCGATGTCCCTAAGACAGCTTTCCGCACTCGGTATGGGCATTATGAGTTCTTGGTTATTCATTCGGGTTGACAAATACCCTAGTAGCTTTCATAGACTTGATGAACTGAGTGTTCATGCCTTATTTGTATTATTTCATGATAGTCTTCATTGATGATATATTGATATATTCCCATAGCCAGGAGGAGCACGAGCAACACCTTAGAGTGGTTCTTCAGACTTTGAGGGATAGTCAGTTATATGCTAAGTTCTCGAAGTGTGAATTCTGGTTGGGTTCAGTTGCATTTCTGGGTCATGTTGTATCAACAAAGGGTATTCAGGTGGACCCAAAGAAGATTGAGGCAGTCAAGAACTGGCCTAGACCAGCATCAGCTACAGAGATTCAGAGTTTCTTGGGATTGGCAGGCTACTATCGGCTGTTCGTAGAGAGGTTTTCATCTATTGCAGCCCCGATGACCAGATTGACCCAGAAGGGTGCCCGGTTCAGATAGTCGGATGAGAGTGAGGTGAGCTTTCAGAATCTCAAGACAGCTCTGACTACGGCAACAATGTTGGTTTTGCCCACAGGTTCAGGACCTTATACAGTCTATTGTAATGCTTCTCGCGTTGGGCTTGGAGCAGTGTTGATGCATGATGGCAAAGTCATTGCCTATGCTTCGAGGCAGTTGAAGATTTATGAGAAGATTTATCTTATTCATGATTTGGATTTGGCAGCCATAGTTCACTCATTGAAGATTTGGAGGCATTATCTGTATGGCGTGGCATGTGAGGTGTTCACGGATCACAAGAGTCTTCAGTACTTGTTCAAGCAAAAGGAGTTAAATTTGAGGTAGAGGAGGTGGTTGGATTTGTTGAAGGATTATAATATCACTATTTTATATCATCCTGGAAAGGCCAATGTGGTGGCCGATACTTTGAGTAGGAAGTCAGCCAATATGGGCAGTCTTGCTTATATTTCGGTCGGTGAGAGGCCGCTTGCTTTGGATGTTCAGGCTTTAGCCAATCAGTTCGTGAGACTGGATATTTCTGAGCCCAATCATGTGTTAGCTTGCACGGTCGCTCGATCTTCATTAGTAGAGCGTATCCGTGATCGGCATTATGATATCCCCATTTGTGTGTCCTTAGACACGTGCAATATGGAGGTGCCAGGCATATTACCTTAGATGATGATGGAGTTTTGAGATTGCAGGGTCGACTATGTATGCCTAATGTGGATAGACTCCGAAAGTTGATATTGGAGGAGGCCCATAGCTCCCTATACTCTATTTATCTGGGCGCTGCGAAGATGTATCAGGATTTGCGGCAGAATTATTGGTGGCGTAGAATGAAAAAGGATATCGTAGCATATGTGGCTCGTTTTTTGAATTGTCAATAGGTTAAGTACGAGCATCAGAGGCCTGGTGGTGTATTTTAGAAGATTGAGCTTCCCGAGTGGAAGTGGGAGCGGATCATTATGGATTTTGTTACTGGACTTCCACTGACTCGGAAGAAGTTCAATGCAGTTTGGGTCATTGTTGATAGGCTGACCAAGTCAGCGCATTTCATTCCTATGGCAGTCTCCTATTCTTCTGAGAGGTTAGCTGAGATCTATATTCGGGAGATTGTTCGCCTTCATGGTGTGCCCATATCCATCATTTCAGACCGGGGTACGTAGTTTACCTCGCGCTTCTGGAGAGCAGTTCAGCGAGAGTTGGGCACATATGTTGAGTTGAGCACAACATTTCATCCCCAGACAGACGATCAGTCCGAGCGGACTATTCAGATTTTGGAGGATATGCTCCGAGCTTGTGTCATTGGCTTTGGAGGTTCGTGGGATTAGTTCTTGCCTTTAGCGGAGTTTGCCTACAACAACAGCTACCAGCCTAGCATCTAGATGGCTCCTTATGAGGCTTTATATGGTAGGTGGTGTTGGTCTCCGGTTAGATGGTTTGAGCCGGGAGAGGCTCGGTTGTTGGGTACGGATCTAGTTCAGGAGGCCTTGGACAAGGTCAGGATCATTCAGGATAGGCTTTGTTTAGCCCAGTCCAGGAAAAAGAGCTATGTAGACTGCAAGGTTTGAGATGTGGCTTTCATGGTAGGTAAGCAAGTATTGCTCTGAGCGTCGCCTATGAAGGGCCGGGCGTGATGAGGTTTGGGAAGAAGTGCAAGCTTAGCCCTAGGTTTATTGGTCCGTTTGAGATTCTTGATCGAGTGGGAGAGGTGGATTATAGACTTGCATTGCCGCCGAGCTTATCAGTCGTGCATCCAGTGTTTCATGTGTCCATGCTTAAGAGGTATCACGGTGATCCATCCCACGTATTAGATTTCAGCACTGTCCAGTTAGACAAGGACTTGTCTTATGAGGAGGAGTCGGTGGCTATTCTAGATTGACAGGTTTGTCAATTAAGGTCGAAGAGTTTCCCTCCTGTTCGTGTTAGGTGGAGAGGTCAGCCTCCTAAGGCATCAATCTGGGAGTCCGATTCTAGTATGCAGAGCCGTTATCCTCATCTTTTCCCCGACTCAGGTACTTCCTTCTTCTGTCTGTTCGAGGACGATCGGTTGTTTTAGAGGTAGAGAATGTGACGACCCAAAGGGTCATCACTTGTTTTAAATTAAATTCTATGACTCTGAGGACTTGAAAATCTCATTTAGAGTCACCTCGATTTGTGTGCATATTCCGATGCATAACCGAAAAGCTTAAATATGAAATTCTAAGTTTTGATGTTAAATGAATATATTTGACCTTGGTCAATGTTTTGGGTAAATGGATCCGGACCCGTGATTTGACGGTCCTAGAGGGTCCGTAAGAAAATATGGGACTTGGGTGTATATACGAAATCGAATTCTGAGGTCCCCAGCCCGAGAAATGATTTTTTTCGTAAAATTATATTTTGAAATTATTTAAGGAAATTTGAAATGAAAATTGATTAGAAAGTGTTGGTATCGGGCCCGTATTTTGGTTCAGGCGTCCGTTACATGTCTTATATATGGTTTAAGTCATTCCTGTAAAATTTGGTTGAAAACGGATGTCGTTTGACGTGATTCGGACCTAAATTGGAAAATTTGATATTTTATGAGGCTTGAAAGAATTCTTGGATTTTGAGGTTTAATTCGATGTTTATGATATTATTTTGGTTATTTGATTGCACAAATAAGTCCGTAGGATATTTTTGAGGTTGTGTGTATATTTGATTTGGAGCCCCGAGGGCTCGGGTGAGTTTTGGATAGGGGGTTACATTTTTTAACTTAAAATCTTGCTAGTGTGAACTAACTTGCAGGCTTCACATTTGCGAAGCCAGCAATTGCGAACCCATGCTGGCATTTCCCATATCAGAGACCTGCAATTTTTACATTTAACCGATTTTGAACTTCATTTTTCATATTTTCTCAAACCCAAACACACTTAGACTATTTTTCAAGGATTTCTTCTTCTCCAAATCAATTGTAAGTCATTTTTAACTAACTTCCTTCAATTCTTAACATCTTTTAACATGATTTCAACTTCAAATCAATGATTTTCATGGGGGAAGCTGAGTGTTTTGGGTAGAACCTAGGTTTTTCAAAATTTGGGGATTTGGACCTCAATTTAAGGTCCGATTTCAAGACAAATTATACATTTGAGTTTGTGGGGGAATGGGTAATCGGATTTTGATTTGAACCTCGGTTTTTGACCATGTGGGCCTGGGGGTGATTTTTGACTTTTTGGGTAAAACTTTAGAAAACTCATTTTTATGCATTGGGGTTGATTCATTTAGCGTTTATTGATGTAATTAAGTAATTTGTGATTAGATACGAGCGAATTGGTGGTAGAATTGAGACTTGAGTTGTGTTCAAGGCATCGAGGTAAGTGTTTGGTCTAACCCTAGCTTGAGGGATTAGGAGTTGAGTCATATTTTCTATTTGCTTCTTGTTGAGTACGACGTATAAGCATGGTGACGAGTATCTATACGTTAGTGTCGAGCATTGTGAGTACGTGATTTTTTGCTTCACGGAAACTACTCCAAAAGAAATCAAAAAAATAAAACAAATTTCCTTGGTGTACAATTTAGAGAATTTGCGTGGCATCTTTGGATAATTATCTGTATTTCTTGTCTGTGAATGTTTATCTTGTGCTAATTAATTGAAAAAATACAAAAAAATATATGTTGCATGCACATTTAGATTTAATTGTGCAATTAGGAAGTAA
>MU669716.1:68695-95306 GCA_026770625.1 Nicotiana glauca
GATCAATTAGGAGATAGTTTGATCAGTTGTTAGGTTTGAACAGATCTAGAATGGAAGGGTTTTAATACAAGTTAAAAAGTTCAGGGCAGTAATATTCAGGGGTCTAAGGGGATAATTTTGGGATTTAACAGGTCTGCAAGTGGACTAACTGAAGGGTCTGTTTAGTGGGTAATAGATACCATTAGTTTAATAAGCAATGGGGAACATAACACAATGGAATGGGAGTTAATAGGAACACTATAATACACCCATGGCCTTTAATTGAAACAATAGGGGACAAAACATGTAAGTGTGGGGAACAAAATAACTTCGAAGAAGATAAGACATTAGGAGTGAGGATTTAGAGGGGATGTGCAGAATTAAAGTCTGGGGAGTTCAAAGCAGAGTTAGCAGGCCTGTTTTGGGTTATAAATAGGCTAAGTTTTGACAGAAGGGGGGCTGGCTTTTGAAAAATCTTGAGAGTTCAGTATTGAGAGAAAATTGATTGGCTTTCAAAAACACCACTCCTTCAGAAGTCACACATTGTAAATTAATTGAAAAGGGTACTGTCCCATTTAAGTCTAGGCAGAAATTTAGATTCCGGGCACTGATTCTTGCCTTTCTAATTGCTAAATCTGTTTGGAAGTCTGTTGATTCATTTTGAGCATATTCGAGCCTAGATGTTCTGTCTTGGGGGGGTGTTTTGTGTTGATGTTGGTGTTGTATCTACTTTGGGTGTTTGTATTGTTGTTGGTATAGCTGTGGGTCAAATTCTTTCCCTGTTGGTTTCTGGTTTGAATTGTGGTCAATCTGGTATTGGTGTTAGCTGTTTTCACTCTTCTATTGCTGCTGGAATTTTACTGCTGGTTTTATGTCTGAGCTGTTTGGTGCCACTGCTCTGTTACTGTTGCTGTTGTTGCTGTGTTACCTACTGCTGACTGATCTTCCTTCTTCTGTTCTATTTTTCCAATCCAGGTACATATTTTTGAACCTCAGTATCATGTAAAGTTAGAAGAACTGAAAAAAATGAAAAAATGGAAGCCCAGCTTCATGGAAAATTCAGCATGTATTGTAGTTTACTTATAGTTGATTGTAATAGTTTAAACCATAATTAGGACTGATTGTTTAAATGATTGAATGTATAGTGGACTGTATAGTTTGTATCTTTCAGATTCATTCCTATAATTCTAAAATAGGTTCAACTGGTTTCATGTATCAGTCTGTTATTCAGTAGTCTGTTATGAAATAGTGAGTCATGTAAGCGATTAACGTTTGTTAGAAACAATCAAAAATAGTGTACAACAAGTTCGTATATAGTGTTAAATGAAGCCATATAATCAAGTTGTTTTATTCGAATCATGTTTCCAGTTTAATTGTAAATTTAGTAGTAACATAGTAATTCATCAGCAGATTAAGAAATGAGGAAGCCCAAGCTTTAGGAGTTAGAATCAAATCCGATCGTTATGTTTCAAACTTCTTTCTTTGGGGTTTAGTGAAATAATTAGGTTCAATGAGGTCTTAAATTTCCTGCATAACGGTTTGAATAGAAAAATCAGTTTCAGTTTTATTGTAATCGATTGATAAACTGGGCATCAATTTGAATGAACGATACTTGTCCATCGTAAAAATCTGCTGGATAACTTTGGACCTCCAGGCATCCGTTTGAGGCCCTATTTGAGTTTATTTGTTGAATACGAATACATAGTCTAATAATATAAGTTTGGGCTTCGACTTAGGTAGCGGGTTCAAATTAGGAGGGTCCCCCCTTTTGTTTGAATTCGGACTTGAACTCGAGGCCCGAATTTATAAATATATAATTAATTAGGACATTTTATTTATCTTTAGAGACGAAAATAAATAGAGAATCTTAGTCGCTTTACGACATCCTTGAATAAAATAAATGAGACGAGCCTCGCCAAATAAAAACGCACAAGCTGCGGGGCCCTCAATAGAAGTTTATAATAAATACTTAGATTTTAGGAGGGGCCGTTTAGCGAATTTCACGGCCTTCCCCCAAAATAATAACGCGATAGTCTCTTTAGGCGCGTGTTTAATAATCATACCTTCTTAAACTCGGGTGTGCATTTCATGCGACCCAAATCCAAATCCCAAAATATCGAGTCAAATGTATTCAGTATTGCGGGTGCATTTCATGTGATGCAATCCAAAGATATGTTTTAAACGACGTTCAATTTTCTTTAATAATTTGAATAAAAGCGGTTAAAAGTTAAAATTGGCACATAAGTTGCAACATGTTTTAAAAATCAGATAAATAAGCCGAATACGACAGTTGAGAGACTGTGCTAGAACCACGGAACTCAGAAATGCCTAACACCTTCTCCCGGGTTAACAGAATTCCTTACTTGGATTTCTGGTTCGCGGACTGTTAACAAAGTCATTCTTTTCCTCGATTCGGATTACAACCGGTGACTTGGGACACCATAAATCTCCCAAGTGGCGACTCTGAATAAATCAAACTAATCCCATTTCGATTGTCCTTAAATTGGAAAAACTCCCCTTACGCCCCTGCGGGCGCGGGTAAAAAGGAGGAGTGACAGCTCTGGCGACTCTGTTGGGGATAAAAATCCAGAACCACTGGTTCAGGGTTAGAATTCGAGCTTAGAATAAATTGTTGTGTTTGGGTTTATCTGATTTTATTGCTTGATCTGTGCCTAATGTGCTAATTGACTGCTTTTACCGCTTTGATATTTTGTGAACTGTATATTTACTGTGCTGAAACCCATCTCTTCTCTGAGTATTCTAAATCATGAAGAAGGGTGCACTTCGTGTGACTTCTTTTTTGTATAGAGTCTACCCCCAATTTTAGAACGAGGTTCGGATGAGTTGCACAGCCGGTTAAGCTTCTGTATTCCCGGTATACTGCCTCCCCCTCGGCTCGAGCTGTCCGCTCGGGTAAGCCAGGTTTAGAAAAAACACCAAGGTTTTGAACCTAGAATAACACAACTTCATGCCGGATCCCTAGTAGGAACATTTATTTGCATCATGTGCATTTGACTTAGGGGACTCAACACAGGGGTTGGGTCCGTCTAGGACAAGCAACCAAAAGTGAAAAGACCATCCTGCTGCATCCTGTTTGATTTATGCATTTATTTGTTTCAGACTTGCATGCTGACCGGCTTCCAAAAATTGGGAATACTAGAAAATTATGAAAAAGAGAAAAATAGCAGTGTAGAGAGATAACTACTTATTTTTAGAAAAACCAATGCCCAAGTAGTGTCAAAACTCTGCCAAAATTTTAGAAAATGGAAAAAGAAAGAAACGTGTTTTTGGAAAGAAAGGAGTCTTGTTTTCTAGTTTATTTTTCATTGCCCGAACTACGTCGGTTTGATTCTCACCGGATGTGAGATATGTAGGCCACCCTCATCGGGTCCAACTTCCCCTTTTTGCAAAAAATAACCAGAAAATGTCAAAATTTTATTATTGTCATAAGTCGGGCGATGCCGTTGTTGTCAAAAATAGCTAAATGTTCCCGAAAGGGACGCCAGAAGGCTGACTTTGCATAAACGGCCACTTTTGGTCATTTTTTGAATTTGGACCAATTAGACCACACAGCCTTAAAATCCTCGTCCCCGAGGCTCTGAAAGGCCGTGTTCTCAATGTCGGGTTGCTATTTTGGAAAAACAAGACGAGTCTTAAATAAATCAGGTGATGCTATTTTGTCAAAAATAGCCAAATGTTCCCGAAAGGGACGCCGGAAGGCTGACTTTGCACAAACGGCCACTTTTGGTCATTTTTTTAGACTTTTGGTCGGTTGACCCCCACATCCTTAAAATCTTCATCCCCAAAGTGCTGAAAGGCCGTGTTCGGAAAATCGGATCTTTTTGAAAAAAATAAGAAAATAGTCAAATCATTTTGAGTCAAATAATTTTTACTTTTGCTTAACCACCTTAATAAATATGTAGGATGAGCACAAATGAAAACAAACCCTTCACCATCATTAGCGAGGTCCCTCTCCAGCTCCATATGTGGTGGAACGATTTGGAAAAGAGCAGCAAAGAAATAGTGGTGAGAATCTTGGGGGGTCTCGTGAGTCTACTAAATGTCAGGGCAAGGCCGGATGTCATCGAGGCTTTAATACCATTTTGGGACCCAACCCGTAATGTATTTCGCTTTGCGGATTGTGAGCTTACACCCACGCTGGAGGAAGTCGCGGGTTATGTGGGTCTGAACTTAAATCTGAGGGGTCAGTATCTGTTGTCATCAAGGCTGGTATCTCTGCACCGATTTTTGGATTTGCTGAATATTAGCCGGACTGTGCAAAATGGCAATTTGTCGAAAGGATGCTGCGCTCTTCAGTTCTTATATCAGCGTTATGGTAATCCTCGGGGTTTTGACGAGCCAAATTTGGGACTGACTCATGCCGGAAACAGAAGTAAATGGGAATCAAGACGAACCTTGGCATTCATAACATCATTCTTGGGAATCATGGTCTGCCCACGAGAAGATAAGAAAATAGAGATAGGTCTTGTGGGGATGGTTGATGTCGCAATGAAAAAGGCTGACATCACTATAGTTCCTCTAATCTTATCAGAAATGTACCGAGCATTGACTGTGTGTAAGGAGGGAAGAAGTTTTTTCCAAGGTTGAAATCTATTACTGCAGTTGTGGATGTAAGAACATCTCTGCCATCGGGTGGGGTATATGAACTACGGACTCACTGGTTTAAGCTGTATTGAAAAATTCGAGAAGCGGGTAACGGGTGTTTCATTCCCCGAGGGTACTGAAGATTGGTTTGTACGACTAAAGTCACTGACGGCGGACCAAATTGAATGGGCGTTTGGGTGGTTGCCCGCTACTGAAGCAGTATACATGTCGGCCCAAGAAAGTTATGTTCTTCTGATGGGTGTCCGTATTATCCAACCATACGCTCCCCATCGGGTATTGCGTCAATTGGGAAGGTTCCAGGTTGTCCCTAATGATGAAGAATCGAACAGGCATGTCATCGAGTTAAGTCCGAAAGCCACGTTTTCGGAAGATACAATTCGCAAGTTGTGGCATGAATGCAGATTCCTTGAGCCCAAAACTATGGTACGAGATTTAGCCAAAGGCGAGGTGGACCCGAAGTATAATGCATGGTTTGGGAAAAGGTTCCAGATTCGTCAGAGGCATGCTAAAAGAGCCTATGTCCAGCAATTCACGGATGACTCGCAAGAACAATGGGGTTGGCTGGCAAGAGAAGAAGGCTATCGGGCTGAAATTGGCAAGCTGAAACAACAAATTGAGGGTCTGAAATATGAAAATAGCTTGCAAATTGATGCTGATACAGGAGAAAAGAATAGATTGACCCGAGAAAATAAGGCCTTAAAAGCCCAAATCCGACGAGTCAGAATGGATGCCGACAATCAACAGAGAAGTCAGTCCAACGAAAGGCTTATAGCTGGGTTGAGAAACCAGGTCATTGAAAGCCGAGAGGGTTTGGAAAGGGCAGAAGCTAGCATAGCAAGAATTCGAGCCAGATGGGCAAAAGGTACAGTAGCGCGAACAAAGCACCTACGACAAGTGAGGAGGGATTATGAAGGGACCATTGCTATATTGAGAGAAACAAATTCCACTCTCAAAGAGCGGGTCCTTAAACAAGCCCGAGATGCCAGAACAGATAGGAAACACTGCTATGACTTGATGGTACGAATGGAAAGACAGATGGATAAGTTCCAGGACCAACTCGCTAACAACGCTCAAGTGCTGGGAGCAAAGAATCAACGAATAGAGCAACTGCTTATGGAAAGAGATAGGATCAGGGGAAGAATTGAAGAGATCGGGCACTACATCACCTTGAGGTGCCTAGCATGTGAGGAAATTCCCCATACTACCCTCTTTGCTTCAGTCATGGGTTACATCCACCAGATCATGAAAGAATTGAAAAATTTGCAAAGGGGCTTTGCACCAAAGCCTGCGGAAAGGCCGAACGACGCCCCGCGGACACCAAAATTCAAAGCTTTAATATATTCCTAAGTCCAAGTCTGTATCTTCCATTTTAAAGAGTCTGTTGTCTGTCCGTATGTTTCTCTTTTCGCATCAAATTATGATAATAGTTTGGAGTCTGTATTTTGTTTTCCTTTTCAAAATGGGTAGTTTGTAATAGAATGTTTTGGTAATTAAAAATTCCAAAAATTGGTGTCTTTATTTTTACTTGTGGGCAGAACTACGTACGGTCTGATTTATGCGGGGACATGATGCGTAGGCAATCCACATAAGATTCGACCACCACTAAAAAGAAAAAGAGAAAAGGCAAAGTGAATAAAAGAAAGGGAAAAAAAAAGAAAAAGAGAGAAGAAAGAAAAGAGGCGCAAATAAAATAAGCCGGGATGATGCATGCGGTCAGAGCAAAAACATGTTAGAAATGGTTAAACTGCCTAGGAACATTGCATCCCCCAATGTGAAATTGCAATATATGTTAAACTCTTACGCTGACAAGTTTGTTGTTTTCCAGAGATTTCAAAACAGTTAGTTTGTTAGAACGTTCTGGCAGATTACCATTACCAAACAAGATCCAAATGGCCCATACTAAAAAACATGACTAGTTCAGACCAAAGTGTTGAGGAGGAAATGACGGAGAATCAAATGCTGAAGGAGGAAATGGATAAGATGATACAGGAGATGAAAGAAATGCAACTAGCCTTGGCTAAGGTACAAAAGGTACCCAACCCTCCCGCTACTCCTACTCTCCCACCAGGACAGACGTCGGAATACCCTCCCCCCGGTCCTTCGACAAGCTTCCCTAGTCACCAATACTATCAGGGAAGAAGTGCATACGATCCCCAAGCTCCACCGCCCAATCAGAACCCTCCTCCATCAAATGTTCCTATTTTCGTGGCACCCCCACCAGCCACGCTATAAAGATCATCCAGTGAGCCGTTGTTTCAGGTTCACAATAACCAATACTACTCCCCTGAATCTACCTTCAAAGCACCCGAACCTCATACTTATAATCCTCACTTTGAGATCCTGGTAGAGACTAAAAAGCTGGCTAAGAGGCTAGAGCAGGATGAAGTGCTTCGAAAATTTAAAAGCCTAGAGCAGTCCTTCAGGAATATGCATGGGTTGGGTAGCCAAGTCAGTGTGGCCTACAAAGATTTGTGTCCTTTCCCCGATGTTCAATTGTCGGCAGGGTTCAAGATGCCAAAGTTTGACCTATACGAGGGACACGGTGATCCAATGGCACATATGCGAGGTTTTTGCTGTAAGATTAGAGGGGCCAGGGGAAAAGACAAGCTGTTGATAGCTTATTTTGGTCAAAGTTTAAGTGGGTCTACACTGGAATGGCACACAAGGCAGGATCCTAGCAGGTGGTACACCTGGGACGTTCTAGCACAAGCATTTGCAGGTCACTTTCAGTACAACCTTGAGATCGTCCCTGACCGTCTCACATTGCTGAAACTTGAGAAGAAGCCCGGGGAAAGCTTCCGGGAATTTGGGTTCCACTGGAGAGAGCAGGCAGCAAAGGTTGATCCTCTGATGAGGGAAGGGGAAATGGTGGACTACTTTCTGCAGACTCTGGAGCCAACTTACTTCGGTCACCTGGTGACGTCAGTTGGCAAATCTTTCAACGAGGTAGTAAAAATGGGCGGTATGATTGAAGAGGGACTTAAGTCCAACAAAATCCTGAGCTATTCGGCGATTAAAGCAACCACTCAGGCCATCCAGAGTGACACGGGAGGTGCGCTCGGTAAGAAGAAAAGGGAAGAGGTCGCAACAATCGATGTAGGTACTTGGTCCAGATCCAGAGGTCCTTCCCCTCACCACCAACCCAGACCCCATCACCCAAATTACCCACACACTCCATACGGCCCTCCACAGCCCTACTACCTACCACAAGAGCCAGATTTCTCTGTCCATCATGCCCAAACTTATACCCAGCCATCGGCTCGCCCACAATGGCGTGCGCCGGCTCCCCAGAATACATATCCACCTCCACAAAGCACATATCCACCTCTACAAAATACATATCCACCACCAAGGGCCTACAGGAATCCTTCAGGGCCAGGTTTCCGTGGGAATCAGGCTTTCAGGAATGAAAGGGTGCAGAGGCAGAGAACATTCACTGAGTTGGGAGAAACCTATACTGCTCTGTTTCACAAATTGAGGCAATTAGGTCTGTTGAGTCCTGTTGAGCCCAAATTGCCAAATCCCCTTCCCAAAAATCTGGACCACTCAGTGAGCTGTGAATATTGTTCGGGGGCTCCCGGACATGATACCGAGAAGTGTTGGAAGTTGAAGGCTGCCGTGCAGGATCTTATTGACACAAATAGGATCGAGGTTCAGACACCAGAGGCACCCAACATCAATCAGAACCCATTGCCGGCACACCATGAAGCCCACATGATCGAACTAGTGCACGAAGGAGGAGAGCTCAAGAAACCCTCACAAACAGTAATGATGATCCGTGCCAGTCCAAACGAAAAGTCAACCAGTGGAAAAGCAGTGGTACAGTTGGAAACGGTAGACATCAAGCCAGTGGTCTTGATGGGGAAGAGTTCGTCTGTTGTTGCAAAGAATCTAGAGCCGGTCAAAGTAACGGTGCAAGGGATTCCAAGCAAGCCAGTAGTTGTGGAGGGGGCATACATAAGGCCAGTTGTTATCAAGCCAGTAATGCAGTTACCGATAATCAGCGAGAAAGTCGTGCCATGGAGCTACAGTCAAGCGATGGTAATGTATAAGGGGAAGGAAGTTGTGGAAGAAGTATGTGAGGCCCAGGGGCTAACTCGTTCGGGAAGGTGTTTTGCTCCCGCAGAGTTAAGAAAGGCCAACCCAGCGATGATAAAGAAGCTAGTGACAGAGGAAGAGGCGAAGGAGTTTTTGAAGAAGATGAAGGCACAAGATTACTCCATTGTGGAGCAGTTGAGAAAGACCCTGGCACAGATTTCGTTGCTATCACTGTTGACCCATTCAAGCGACCATTGCCGAGCATTGATGAAGATCCTGAACGAAGCCCATGTTCCGGATAAAATCTCTGTGAACCATTTGGAAAGGATAGTGCACAAAATCTTCGAGGTAAACCGAGTGACCTTTTCTGACGATGAATTGCCAGTAGAGGGTACAGAACATAACAAAGCTCTCTATCTAACCATGAAGTACGAAGACTCTGTGGTCACTCGAGTATTGATTGATAATGGGTCAAGCGCCAACATCTGTCCTTTGACTACTCTAAACAAGCTGAAGGTTGATAATGACAGGATTCACAGGAACATTGTCTGCGTCCGAGGTTTTGATGGGAGTGGTACTGACACGGTGGGTGATATCATATTGGAATTGACGATTGGTCCAGTCGAGTTCACCATGGAATTCCAAGTGATAGACGTGGCAATATCATATAATTTTTTGTTGGGGCGACCCTGGATCCATGCCGCCAAAGCAGTGCCTTCTACATTGCACCAGATGGTCAAATTTGAGTGGGATAGGCAAGAGATCGTGGTGCATGGGGATGACGGTACAAGCACTATGGGCGATGCCATTGTGCCATTCATAGAAATGGATGATGACAATGGTCCATGGGTTTACCAAGTTTTTGATGCGGTCTCGGTGGATAAAATTCCTGAGGGCGAGGACCTTCCACTTCCCAGAATAGCAGCTGTGACTTTCATGATAGCCTCGAAAATGTTGAATAGTGGGTTTGTACCAGGAAAAGGTTTGGGGGTTGATCTGCAGGGTATTGTCCAGCCAGTTTCTTTGCCCAAGAATCTGGATACTTTTGGGCTGGGATTCAAGCCTACAGCAGCAGATGTAAGACGAGCTCGCAAGTTGAAGAAAAGAGTCTGGGTTCTTCCCAAGCCGGTTCCGCGTCTCTCCAGATCATTTGTCAGAGCAAGTATCAGAAAGTTGTCGGTCCCAAAAGTTCTCGGACCGCTGATTGGGACAGATGGAGATTTGAATGAGGGTTTCGAAAGGCTGTTCACCGAAGTCAACATGATAGAAGCTGGAGAAGGGTCCAGTAGGGCAGATGTACAGTTTGTGGGGCCTACGGAAAAATATCAACAATTGGATGGCTACTCCCCTTCCTACCCGGAGGGAGTCTTGGTAGTGGGCTTTGATTTTCCTTTCTTGTTTTCTGGATTATTCCAGGGTTGTAATCTAGTTTTTGTTTATTTGGTATTCCGCAAAAGTGTGAAACTATGTTATCCCGTATTTTAATAAAGTGAAAGTTTTCTCTTCTTATTTTGTTTTAATGTTTGTTTTCTTCTTTTCTCTTTCTAAACAGTTCTCTTTATACTGGTCCTAATGACATGGCATGCACAACGGATTTTCAACCTAGTCTAAAAAATCAATCTGATTCCGAACTAATTGTACAAGAGGTCGATTATGATGATGAATCGGAATACGATGAGGATGAAGCCTTCAAAGAGATAAATAGAGAATTAAGCCAGTTCGAAGAGAAACCCAAGCCCAATTTAAATGACACTGAAGCCTTCAATCTAGGGGATGCGAATGACATCAGGGAAACTAAGATAAGCATCCATATTGAACCAAACATCAGGGCAGAATTAATCAAAGCACTTATTGAATTAAAAGACGTTTTTGCATGGTCATACGATAACATGCCGGGTTTAAGTACGGATTTAATGATTCACAAATTACCCACTGACCCGACATGCCCTCCCGTTAAGCAAAAATTGAGGAAGTTCAAAACAGATATGAGTGTGAGGATTAAAGAAGAAGTAACCAAGCAGCTGCAGGCAAAGGTTATTCGGGTCACTCGATATCCTGATTGGTTGGCTAATGTGGTGCCAGTGCCGAAGAAAGATGGGAAGGTCAGGGTATGTGTGGATTATCGCAATCTGAACAGGGCAAGCCCAAAGGATAACTTTCCATTACCCAACATCCATATTTTGATCGATAATTGTGCTGGACGTGAGATCGGGTCTTTTGTGGATTGCTATGCTGGGTATCATCAGATTCTGATGGATGAAGAAGATGCAGAAAAGACGGATTTCATTACGCCGTGGGGAACTTATTGCTATCGAGTAATGCCATTTGGTTTGAAGAATGCTGGGGCAAGGTACATGAGAGCAAAGACTACTGTGTTTCATGACATGATACACAAAGAGATTGAGGTATACGTGGATGATGTGATCATAAAATCCAAGCATCAGGAAGACCACGTAGCAGACCTAAGGAAGTTTTTCCAAAGACTTCGAAGGTACGATATTAAGGTCAACCCGGACAAATGCGCACTTGGTGTTCCATCTGGAAAGCTGTTGGGATTCATTGTCAGTCGGTGAGGCATTGAGTTGGACCCGTCAAAGATCAAATCCATCCAAAAATTGCCACCGTCGAAGAATAAAATAGAAGTAATGAGTCTGTTGGGAAGGTTGACTTATATCAGCAGGTTTATTGCTCAGCTCACGGCGACTTGTGAACCCATTTTTCGGCTACTGAAGAAAGATGCTGCGGTAGAATGGACGATAGAATGTCAGGAATCATTTGACCAAATCAAAGGGTATCTATCAAATCCACCTGTGTTGGTCCCATCCGAGCCGGGAAGATCGTTGATTCTCTATCTAACGGTCCTGGAAAATTCGTTTGGTTGTATACTGGGGCAACACGACATTACAGGAAGGAAGGAGCAAGCCATCTATTATCTCAGCAAGAAGTTTACAGTCTATGAGGTTAAGTACACTCAACTTGAGAAGACTTGTTGCGCCCTAACTTGGGTGGCACAGAAATTGAAGCATTATCTGTCATCCTATACTACTTATCTCATTTCACGCTTGGATCCATTGAAGTATATTTTCTAGAAGCCTATGCCCACATGGAGATTGGCGAAATGGCAGATATTACTCACAGAGTTCGACATCGTCTATGTGACGAGGACGGCCATGAAAGCCCAAGCATTGGCCGATCACTTGGCTGAGAATCCTGTAGATGAAGAATACGAGCCCTTGAGGACGTATTTTCCTGATAAAGAAGTGATGCATATAGATGAGTTGGAATTAACCGAGGAACCAGGGTGGAAGCTTTTCTTTGACGGAGCTGCAAATGCAAAGGGAGTTAGAATAGGAGCGGTACTTATCTCTGAAACAGGACATCATTATCCTGTTACGGCTCAGCTACGTTTCTATTGTACCAATAATATGGCTGAGTATGAGGCCTGCATTTTGGGCTTACGGTTAGCTACAGACATAAATGTCCAGGACGTCTTGGTCTTGGGAGACTTGGACCTCCTGGTGCATCAGATTCAGGGTGAATGGGAAACACGGGATTTGAAGCTCATACCATATCTACAATGTTTGCACGATCTGAGTAAGAGATTTCGATCGGTGGATTTCAGACACATCCCAAGAGTTCATAATGAGGTTGCCGATGCTTTGGCCACCTTGGCATCAATGTTGCACCACCCAGACAAAATTCTTGTTGACCCATTGCATATTCAGGTTCGTGATCAGAATGCTTATTTTAACATGATAGAGGAAGAAGTGGATGGCGAGCCATGGTTCTATGATGTCAAGGAATACCTCAGGATGGGGATATACCCGGAGCAGGCCACCGGAGATCAAAAGAGAGCCATTCGGCGATTGGCGAATGGATTTTTCCTCAGTGGGGGAGTGTTGTACAAAAGAACATCAAATTTGGGATTGCTGAGATGTATAGATGCTAGTCAAGCCGTGACAGTTATGACAGAGGTACATGCTGGAGTTTGTGGGTCACATATGAGCGGATATGTATTGGCAAAGAAGATTCTTCGAGCAGGGTATTATTAGCTCACTATGGAGCGTGATTGTATCAGTTTCATGCGAAAAGGCCATCAGTGTCAGATACACGGAGATCTGATTCATTCTCCACCGATAGAATTGCATACAATGTCAGCACCATGGCCATTTGTTGCATGGGGCATGGATGTCATTGGACCTATTGAGCCGGCAACTGCCAACGGTCACAGGTTCATTCTGGTAACCATCGATTATTTCACTAAGTGGGTTGAGGATAAAACTTTCAAGTCGGTAACTAAGAAAGCAGTAGTGGATTTTGTTCATTCCCATATCATCTGTAGATTTGGGATCCCAAAGGTGATCATCACGGATAATGGTACCAATCTTAACAGTAGTTTTATGAAAGAAGTATGTCAACAATTCAAGATTACACACTGTAATTCCACCCCGTATCGTCCCAAGGCGAATGGAGTGGTTGAGGCAGCCAACAAGAACATAAAGAAGATAGTGAGGAAGATGGTAGAAGGGTCCAGGCAATGGCATGAAAAGTTACCATTTGCATTGTTGGGTTATCGCACTACTGTCCGCACTTCAGTAGGTGCAACTCCTTATTTGTTGGTGTACAGAACTGAAGTAGTGATACCAGCAGAGGTTGAAATTCCGTCTCTCCGGATTGTCGCTGAGGCCGGGATTGATGATGATGAATGGGTCAAAGCCCGATTGGAGCAGTTGAGCTTGATTGATGAAAAGAGATTGGCAGCAGTATGTCATGGCCAGTTGTATCAAAAGAGGATGGCAAGAGCATATAATAAGAAGGTACGTCCCAGGAAATTTGAAGTGGGACAACAAGTATTGAAACAAATCCTCCCACATCAGGCCGAAGCAAAGGGAAAGTTCGCCCCGAATTGGCAAGGGCCGTTTATTGTGACCAGGGTGTTATCCAATGGTGCTTTATGTCTGACAGATGTCGAGGGAAGATGCGTCGACATGGCTATCAATTCTGACGCAGTCAAGAGATATTATGTTTAATTTCTTTGATTGCAATTGTTGTTTGTTTGTTTGTTTGTTTGTACTTGGCATTTATCGGAGAATGAAATGACGGAGGCAATTTGTTATTCTATCCAAACACTTTGACCTTTGCTTCCCCCTTTGAGCCTTATTTATTCTTTCATACCCCTCTCTTAGAATCACTAATGAAAATGAAAAAAGGAGAGAAGAAAAAGAAGGAAAGAAAAGAAAGAAAAAATAATAACAAAAACAAAAGAGGAAAGTCACGAGAAAAACAAAGGAATCGAGTGAACTACGTTCGACCTGATTCCTCAAAGAGGATACGTAGGCGCCTCACGGCTCGGTCATAATGTAACAGAAATCAAAAATCCCCCAAGCAAGAAAACTGGGGCAGAAGTTATGTTTTAAATTTTGGAAAAAGTTTGATTCCAAGAGTTTTAATGTTTTACCCATTAAAGATAGTTTTAATCTTTTGATATACTTTTCTTTTAGCCCCACACAAAAACCCATATTTGATGTCCAAAAGACCTCCCGATCAGTATCCGAGAGGTGCCAAGTCAGGCAAATGAAAGTCGAGAATAACACACTGATCCCCGACTGAATGAGGATCATAAGCTGAAGGAATTGATAGCCAAAAAATCCCTAGTAGATAGAATCTTATCGGTAACACTCCAATCCCCAGCTGAGAAAGAAAAATAAAATGAGAGAGTCTTATCGGTGAAAACCTTCACAGGCACCATAAGGCGACGAAAGTTGAGAGAAATAAAATGAGAGAGTCTTATCGGTGAAAACCTTCACAGGCACCATAAGGGGACGGGAGTTGAGAGAAATGAGAGAGTCTTATTAGTGGAAACCCCTCGAAGGGCACTATGAGGCGACAAGGAGTTAAAAAGGGCAAAGAAGATAAGATTGGCGGAAAGGATCCGTCGAGGCATCAAGCAATGTTGAGTCGGCAAAAGAGTTGGGCGCCTGCGTATCCCCAACAAAGTAAGGCCATCAGAAAGATTGATTGATATAAATTGACTGGGTTGGTTAATCCAGAATGCACGACATGATCATTGGGATCGGTTATACCATTCAGATAAGTTCTTTTCCTTTTTCTTCTCCCCAGCATTTGTTCAGAAAGACTTGTTCTTTTTCTATCTCTTCGAGTCATCACTTTTCATTTCTTTGTTTAAAGTCTTTTTCTCCCCAGCAGTTTGTTTTTGAGAAAGATTTTCAGAGCTTGTTACCAGTTGCCAAAATGGTGCAAAGCAAGATATGAATAGGACAGGCCGAAGGTAAGGCAATAAAACGAAAAAGACGTTTGTTGCAAGACCAAATGATGAATTGGTCTAGAATTTCAGGGGAAGTATGGAGAAAAGCAGAAAAATAGTAGTTGAGAAATTTATGAATAAGGATCATCGGGAAGAAGGAGCATCCCCGGCAGATTATCGACCAAGTCCCAAGAGGGTCGGACAACACAGAGCGGGGAAGGAAGAAAGGGAAAACTATCCCCAGTAGGAATATCATCCCCGGCAAATAATATCATCCCCAACAAGTTTTGATAGTGCAATGGAACACAGAGCAGGGAAAGGAGAAAAGGAAGAAAAATCATCCCCAGTAGGAGTGGCACGACCACTCACCATGTTTTAAGCTAACAAAAAATTTCTTTGATTTGAAGCAGGGAAAGGAAATGTTATTGATGGCGGAAAGACAGGCCACAAAGAAGATTATCAAACTGGGGCAGAAAATTTTCTCTCGTTGCGAAAATTATCTTGAAATCAGATACCCATTTGGGGAAGATGGAAGATAACACAAGTTTTGAGGGAAGTGGAATCCCCAACAGTTCATGGAAGAAGGCAATACAAGTTTTAAAGAAAGCAATTTCGAGAGGAAAATGACACAAGTCTTAAGGGAAGTAGTCTTTGAAGGAAGAGAATAACATATTTTTGAAGGAAACACCGGTGTAATCCCCAGCAGTTTTCAGAGGAATGAAACACCAATTTTGAGGAAAGCAGTTCTTAAAGGAGATAATTCAAGTGAGAAGGAAAATGGTTCAGGAGGCAGGAAGGAACAACGGCAACAGAATGCATATTTCAAGTTGTTATGATTGAAGTCAGGAGCCCGCCTGGAAAATGGAGGTGGTATATTTAAGTCGTAACAGAAGTCAGGAGCCTGCCTGGAAAATGGAGTTGGTATATTTTTAAGTCATAACAGAAGTCAGGAGCCCGCCTGGAGAATGGAGGTGTTATATTTTTAAGCCATAACAGAAGTCAGGAGCCCGCCTGGAGAATGGAGGTAGTTATTTTAAAGTTGCAGTTGAAGTCAGGAGCCCGCCTGTAGAATGGAGGTTGTTATTTTAAGTTGCAGTGGAAGTCAGGAGCCCGCCTGGAGAATGGAGGTTGTAATTTTAAATTGCTGTTGAAGTAAGGAGCCCGCCTGGAGAATGGAGGCTGTATTATCTTTAAATTGCTGTTGAAGTCAGGAGCCCGCCTGGAGAATGGACGTTGTTAAATTTTAAGTTATAATTGAAGTCAGGAGCCCGCCTGGAGAATAGAGGTTGTTAAATTTTAAGTTGTTGATGAAGTCAGGAGCCCGCCTGGAGAATGGAGGTTGTTAAATTTTAAATTGATGAAGTCAGGAGCCTGCCTGGAGAATAGAGGTTGTTAAATTTTAAGTTGATGAAGTCAGGAGCCCGCCTGGAGAATGGAGGCTGTATTATCTTTAAATTGCTGTTGAAGTCAGGAGCCCGCCTGGAGAATGGAGGCTGTATTATCTTTAAATTTCTGTTGAAGTCAGGAGCCCGCCTGGAGAATGGAGGTTGTTAAATTTTAAGTTGTAATTGAAGTCAGGAGCCCGTCTGGAGAATGGAGGTTGTTAAATTTTAAGTAGTAATTGAAGTCAGGAGCCCGCCTGGAGAATGGAGGTTATTAAATTTTAAGTTGTTGATGAAGTCAGGAGCCTGCCTGGAGAATGGAGGTTGTTAAATTTTAAGTTGTTGATGAAGTCAGGAGCCCGCCTGGAGAATGGAGGTTGTTAAATTTTAAATTGATGAAGTCAGGAGCCCGCTTGGAGAATGGAGGCTGTATTATCTTTAAGTTGATGAAGTCAGGAGCTCGCCTAGAGAATGGAGGTTGTTAAATTTTAAGTTGTTGATGAAGTCAGGAGCTCGCCTGGAGAATGGAGGTTGTTAAATTTTAAGTTGTTGATGAAGTCAGGAGTCCGCCTGGAGAATGGAGGTTGTTAAATTTTAAGTTGATGAAGTCAGGAGCCCGCCTGGAGAATGGAGGTTGTTAAATTTTAAGTTGATGAAGTCAGGAGTCCGCCTGGAGAATGGAGGCTGTATTATCTTTAAATTGCTGTTGAAGTCAGGAGCCCGCCTGGAGAACGAGGCTGCTTTATCTTTAAGTTGCTGTTGAAGTCAGGAGCCCGCCTGGAGAATGGAGGCTGTATTATCTTTAAATTGCTGTTGAAGTCAGGAGCCCGCCTGGAGAATGGAGGCTGTATTATCTTTAAATTGTTGTTGAAGTCAGGAGCCCGCCTGGAGAATAGAGGTTGTTAAATTTTAAGTTGTAATTGAAGTCAGGAGACCGCCTGGAGAATGGAGGTTGTTAAATTTTAAGTCGTAATTGAAGTCAGGAGCCCGCCTGGAGAATGGAGGTTGTTAAATTTTAAGTTGTTGATGAAGTCAGGAGCCCACCTGGAGAATGGAGGTTGTTAAATTTTAAGTTGTTGATGAAGTCAGGAGCCCGCCTGGATAATGGAGGTTGTTAAATTTTAAGTCGTAATTGAAGTCAGGAGCCCGCCTGGAGAATGTAGGTTGTTAAATTTTAAGTTGTTGATGAAGTCAGGGGCCCGGCTGGAGAATGGAGGTTGTTAAATTTTAAGTTGATGAAGTCAGGAGCTCGCCTGGAGAATGGAGACTGCATTATCTTTAAATTGCTGTTGAAGTCAGGAGCCCGCCTGGAGAATGGAGGCTGTATTATCTTTAAGTTGCTGTTGAAGTCAGGAGCCCGCCTGGGGAATGGAGGCTGTATTATCTTTGAATTGCTGTTGAAGTCAGGAGCCCGCCTGGAGAATGGAGGCTGCTTTATCTTTAAGTTGCTGTTGAAGTCAGGAGCCCGCCTGGAGAATGGAGGATGCGTTATTTTTAAATTGCTTTTGAAGTCAGGAGCTCGCCTGGAGAATGGAGGCTGTATTATCTTTAAATTGATGTTGAAATTAGGAGCCCGCCTGTAGAACAGAGGAATACATTTCAAGTTTGAAGTAAGGAGCCCGCCTGTAGAACAGAGGATTATACTCAAATTTCAAGTCAGAAGTCAGTAAAGCAGAGGGTTACAACAAAATATCCCCAGCATAAATTCCACTATAGAGATCAGAAAGCAAGGCAACAAGAGCAAGTTGGAGATAGATCAGATTTTGTAATTCCTAGTTTAGTCTAGCTTCTTGTTTTCTTTTAGCAATGGTGTAATAAAGAGGTCGGAAAGTAGTAGTAACAACATACAACAGCAGTAACAGCAAAGTGCGGTCCCATGGTAGTCCCAGCTACCAAAACTTCCCGAACTACATTAACCTGATTCCCTTTTAGCCAGGGATATGTAGGAAACCTTCGAAGCAAAGGTTCGGTTAAATCTTTAAAAAAAAAATGCTTCACACGGAGTAGCCAAACGAGCAAAAATCGCTCGTATCCGCTCACTTTATCTTTGCACGAAAACCCTTCGTGTTTTCGGACAAAGAGGGACAGCTGTGAGCACGTGATTTTTGCTTCACGGAAACTACTCCAAAAGAAATCAAAAAAATAAAACAAATTTCCTTGGTGTACAATTTAGAGAATTTGCGTGGCATCTTTGGATAATTATCTGTATTTCTTTTCTGTGAATGTTTATCTTGTGCTAATTAATTGAAAAAATACAAAAAAATATATGTTGCATGCACATTTAGATTTAATTGTGCAATTAGGAAGTAACTGAACCCTATTGGATTTTTGAAAATCACAAAAATATGTACTTTTGTATTTTTATCATTTTATTGTCCAATTATGTGATTTTGTTTTTTAATTAATGTTTAATATTGTGTGTTACTTGTTATTAAGGGTTAATTAATATTTTGTAAGTCAATTTTGGTTTTACAACTTATTTTTGGTAATTAGGAATTAAAGAAGGAAAATAAAAGAAAGGAAGAAAATGAAGAAAAGCGGAATTGGGCCACTCTTTTTGGACCCAAAATCAGGTCCAAAACACCCTATATACCCGGTCCAATGTACCTGATCTATCAGATGACCCAAACGACACCGTTTCAGGTGTGTTAACTGGGCCATTCATTCCCCTTGATCTAACGGTCCCAAGCTTACCTCATAACCCGGTCCATTCCACCCCGGGTCAACCCAGTCTCATAATGTGACCAAATGGCACCGTTTTATTTAAATGGATGATCCAGGCCGTTGACCGTAAATGATCCAACGACCAAGATTGAATCCCCCTTCCCGTATATAATCTTAATCTCCTAGCCAGCCCCCCCAATCCAAACACCCCCCTTCATCGTCGTCTCTCTCAGAGACAAACAAGACTACCAAACCCTAGCCGCCATTGATACACTTTCGCCTGAAACCCGGTGGCAACAATGCCGCTAGTCACCAAACTAAAACCCATTGACCACCCCCAATCCAAATCTCGGACCCGTTTACTTCGAATCATCCACCATCATCTCGAATCTTTATTTGAAGATTCGAGCAGAACCTGGACCTACCCCAATCCACCCCAAATTCACACCACGGCACCCCCTGACCTCCCTCGTGCCCAAAACACCTTTGGTTTCGTTCGAATCTTTCTAGAACCATTCGAACCCCAAATAGAGCACAAGAAACCTAGAAAACTAAAGCCTGAGGTCTGTCCGAAATACAAAGGAATTGGGGTCTCAATCGACTTTAGTCGAGTGTTCTCAGTCAGGAACACTCGATTAAAGTCTGTTTTTACCCCAAAAAAGGGCTCGAGTCAGAGTTCGAACCTGGCTCGTCTAGTTTATGATTTCATCTTTGAGGTATTTTTCTCTCTTTTATTTGTTCCTTTGGTTTATTGTTATTTGTTTGGGTTATTGTATTAATTTTGTTTTCGACTTTTGTTCATTGTTGTTCTCCTTCTCCATCTGACCTTTTATTTGGTCGAGTTTGCTTCTGTTCATGGTCGAGTATATGCTATAAGCCATGTAATTCTTTAGTTCATAAGTTCCCTGTTTTTGTCAATACAACTCGAATCACTTGATGGTATGTTTATTCTGATTGTTTGTTGTTAATTGCTAAATGTTATAGCCTGTGTAACCAATTAAATGAGTGTCGTCGATTAGTTTCCATGCTTGAATGCTAGAATAACTTGATAATAGTTTGGTTCATGCCAGTAGGTTTGTTTCTTTCTGTTCTAATTTTTGTGATTGAAATGAACCTGTTGGTGTATTCAGTTTTCTCTTTGAACCAAACTGCTTGTTCATTTATATGTCACCTCTTGTTCTATATATTTATTCATATGAACCTCATTCCTTGACTCATACTGCTTCAATTCTGTTTGAATCACTATTTGAATTTGACCAGGAGTTGGATATAGCTGTAGTGTTTGATGATCAATTGGGAGATAGTTTGATCAGTTGTTAGGTTTGAACAGATCTAGAATGGAAGGGTTTTAATACAAGTTAAGAAGTTCAGGGCAGTAATATTCAGGGGTCTAAGGGGGTAATTTTGGGATTTAACAGGTCTGCAAGTGGACTAACTGAAGGGGTAATAAATACCATTAGTTTAATAAGCAATGGGGAACATAACACAATGGCATGGGAGTTAATGGGAACACTATAATACACCCATGGCCTTTGATTGAAACAATAGGGGACAAAACATGTAAGTGTGGGGAAAAAAATAACTTGGAAGAAGATAAGACATTAGGAGTGGGGATTTAGAGGGGATGGGCAGAATTAAAGTCTGGGGAGTTCAAGGCAGAGTTAGCAGGCCTGTTTTGGGTTATAAATAGGCTAAGTTTTGACAGAAGGGGGGCTGGCTTTTGAAAAATCTTGAGAGTTCAGTATTGAGAGAAAATTTATTGGCTTTCGAAAACACCACTCCTTCAGAAGTCACACATTGTAAATTAATTGAAAAGGGTACTGTCCCATTTAAGTCTAGGCAGAAATTTAGATTCCGGGCATTGATTCTTGCTTTTTCTGATTGCTGAATCTGTTTGGAAGTCTGTTGATTCTTTTTGAGCATATTCGAGCCTAGTTGTTCTATCTTGGGGGTGGGGGTATTTTGTGTTGCTGTTGTGTTGCATCTCTGTGGCATCTACTTTGGGTGTTTGTATTGTTGTTGGTATAGCTGTGGGTCTAATTCTTTCCCTAATTGTTTCTGGTTTGAATTGTGGTCAATCTGGTACTGGTGTTAGCTGTTTTCACTCTTCTATTACTGCTGGAATTTTACTGCTGGTTTTAAGTCTGAACTATTTGGTGCCACTGCTCTGTTACTGTTGCTGTTGTTGCTGTGTTACCTTCTGTTGACTGATCTTCCTTCTTCTATTATGTTTTTCCAATCCAGGTACATATTTTTGAACCTCAGTATCATGTAAAGTTAGCAGAACTGAAAAAAATGAAAAAATGGAAGCCCAGCTTCATGGGAAATTCAGAATGTATTGTAGTTACCTTATAGTTGATTGTAATAGTTTAATCCATAATTAGGACTGATTGTTTAAATGATTGAATGTATAATGGACTGTATAGTTTGTATCTTTCAGATTCATTCCTATAATTCTAAAATATGTTCAACTGGTTTCATGTATCAATCTGTTATTAAGTAGTCTGTTATGAAATAGTGAGTCATGTAAGCGATTAACGTTCGTTAGAAACAATCAAAAATAGTGTACAACAGGTTCGTATATAGTGTTAAATGAAGCCATATAATCAAGTTGTTTTATTCGAATCATGTTTCCAGTTTAATTGTCAATTTAGTAGTAATATAGTAATTCATCAGCAGATTAAGAAATGAGGAAGCCCAAGCTTTAGGAGTTAGAATCAAATCCGATCGTTATGTTTCAAACTTCTTTCTTTGGGGTTTAGTGAAATAATTAGGTTCAATGAGGTCTTAAATTTCCTGCATAATGGTTTGAATAGAAAACTCAGTTTCAGTTTTATTGTAATCGATTGATAAACTGGGCATCAATTTGAATGAACGATACTTGTCCATCATAAAAATCTGCTGGATAACTTTGGACCTCCGGGCATCCGTTTGAGGCCCTATTTGAGTTTATTTGTTGAATACGAATACATAGTCTAATAATATAAGTTTGGGCTTCGAGTTAGGTAGCGGGTTCAAATTAGGAGGGTCCCCCCTTTTGTTTGAATTCGGACTTGAACTCGAGTCCCGAATTTATAAATATATAATTAATTAGGACATTTTATTTATCTTTAGAGACGAAAATAAATAGAGAATCTTAGTCGCTTTACGAGATCCTTGAATAAAATAAATGAGACGAGCCTCGCCAAAAAAAAACGTACAAGCTGCGGGGCCCTCAATAGAAGTTTATAATAAATACTTAAATTTCGGGAGGGGCCGTTTAGCGAATTTTACGGCCTTCCCCCAAAATAATAACGCGATAGTCTCTTTAGGCGCGTGTTTAATAATCATACCTTCTTAAACTCGGGTGTGCATTTCATGCGACCAAAATCCAAATCCCAAAACGTCGAGTCAAATGTGTTCAGGATTGCGGGTGCATTTCATGTGACGCGATCCAAAGACATGTTTTAAACGATGTTCAATTTTCTTTAATAATTTGAATAAAAGCGGTTAAAAGTTAAAATTGGCACATAAGTTGCAACATGTTTTAAAAATCATATAAATAAGTCGAATAGGACAGTTGAGCGACCGTGCTAGAACCACGGAACTCGGGAATGCCTAACACCTTCTCCCGGGTTAACAGAATTCCTTACTTGGATTTTTGGTTCGCGGACTGTTAATAGAGTCATTCTTTTCCTCGATTCGGGATTAAAACTGGTGACTTGAGACACCATAAATCTCCCAAGTGGTGACTCTGAATAAATCAAACTAATCCCGTTTCGATTGTCCTTAAATTGGAAAAACTCTCCCTACGCCCCTGCGGGCGCGGGTAAAAAGGAGGAGTGACAAACATGACAGTGAGTCTTAAATTGATAGTTGTTATGTTCTTAAATGACACTTCAGATGTTTTAAATTGATGACTCTTGATATTGAGTAAAGATTTAGTTTATTCTCGTGGACTTTATTTATGCTTGAGTACTGGTATTAATCAAGCTGAGTAAGAGTTGAGTTAGGATTTGGTTATAGTTGATTCTTACTTGCCGGGATGGTTGTTTGATATTGTTGTTCTCTTGTCGGGAAATTATTATTATATTGCTTTTGTTTCCTTGACGGAAATTTTATTGTAACTTTGTGTTGACTTGAAATGGGAGCGGGTGTTACGCCTACCACAAGTTATTGATTAAAATGGGAGCGGGTGGTACGCCTACCATAAGTTATTGATTGAAATGGGAGTGGGCGGTACGCCTACCATGAGTTATGATGAAATGGGAGCGGGTAGTACGCCTACCACTAGATTTGATGAAATGGGAGCGGGTGGTACGCCTACCACAAAAATATTGAGAAATGGGATCGGGTTGCACGCCTGCAACGAGATATGTACTGACAGTGAAATCTGCTTTTGCTTCCCTTATCCGTGTTAGAGTTAAATTATTGATGTTCCTTATTATTCTCCTGAAATTCTGTATAATCTACTATATCCGAAGCATGTTTCCCCTCCCATTTAAATGTTTGTTCTTGATATTTTTCCGCTGTAGATATGTATATAACTACACATGTTTATGTTCCGTCCTAGCCTCGTCACTACTTCGCTGGGGTTAGGCTAGGCACTCACCAACATATGGGGTCGGTTGTGCTGATACTACACTCTGTGCTTTTTTGCACAGATCCAGCTACCGGAGTAGCATACGGTATGCAGCAGTAGATCAGGAGCTAGCCTTTAGTCCATTAGATCCCGAGGTAGTCTTGCAGGCGTCCGTAGCCCCGATATCTCCTCTATCTTTATTTATGATCTATTTCCTTTTGTATCCAAGACAGACTTTATTCCTTGTTTCAGACAATTGTATGTAACACTCTTAGATAGTCCGTGAATGTTGTGACACCAGTTCTAGGTAGAGACATATATGGATTTTCTTATCATTTTGGTATATTTAATTTAAGTCTTCCACTAAATTACGAATTCTACTATTATTAAATTATTTATTTCCTTTTAATTTGATTGGTGAAAAAAAATGAATTTAAAACAAAAGTAATTATGGATGCTAAGTGTGTGGCTTGCCTAGCTTCTACGAGTAGGCACCATCACGATTCCCGAGGGTGGGAATTCTGGATCGTGACAAGTTGGTATCAGAGCTCTAGGTTACATAAGTCTCACAATTCACGGACAAGCTCAGTAGAGTCTGAGGGATCCGTACGGAGATGTCTGTATTTATCCCCTAGAGGCTACAAAGTTAGGAAAAGTTTCACATTTGTTCTTTCTTGTCGTGCGGTTTGGTTTCTTAATGCTAATTGAATTTCTACTCTATTTTTTTGCAGATGGCGAGAACACGCGCTTCCTAATCTACCGATCAGCAGGTAGAGCCCCCAGCAGCTCTTACGAGGGGCAGAGGGTGAGGGCGAGGGCGAGGGCGAGGGCGAGGGTGAGGCCGTGCTAGAGGGCGAGGCCGAGGCTGTGTTAGAGGCCGAGGCAGGGGCAGAGCTCAGCCCCAACTAGCAACACCAGTGGTGGAGCCTCAAGTTGATTTTGACGAGGAGGTTCCGGCCCCAGCAGTTTCGGTGGGCCCAGCTTAGGTCCCAGAGGCATTTATTGCTATCCTAGTTTTTTAGGATACTCTGGTCGGATTGGTGGGTCTCATGGAGAGTGTCACCCTTGCATGCTTGCTTCCTGTAGCACCAACCACTTCTTAGGTTAGAGGAGCAGCCCAGACTCCTGCTACTCGTATCAGGAGTATGTAGCTCCCCAGATTCAGACTCCAGCAGTTCAGCCAGTTGGAGCAGCTCAGCCGGGTGTGGTAGCCCAGGCCGGTGATGGAGCAACTATGTCTGCTGATGCTTTATGGAGATTGGATAGGTTCACCAAGCTCTTCACTACTACCTTCAGCTGTGCATCTACCGAGGATCCTCAGGATTATTTGGACAACTGCTACGAGGTTCTTCAGAACATGGGTATTTTCAGACAAATGGGGTTGATTTCTCTACATTTCGCTTGTCTGGATCCGCCAAGACTTGGTGGACGGATTATTCCTTATCTAGACTAGCAGGGTCGCCAGCCTTGACCTGGGGGAAGTTATCCTCTCCCTATTACTCAGCGGGAGGCCTATCGAAAGCAGTTCGAGTGCCTTTAGCAAGGATCCATGAGAGTCACTGGTTTGACCTAACAGAGCTATGACTTGTAAGTCGACTGGTTCAACCGACTAGTCGATCTAGTTCTGATTGGTTCTTTTCCAATCGACTTGTAAGTCGTCTGGTTTGACCTAACAGAGCTGTGACTGGTGGATTTGCGCAAGCTGTTAAACTGCATTTGCAATTCCTCAAACTCTTCTTGAAGTACCTATTCATGTTTGAGTTTCCAGTCTTTGACTTCCCTGGTGAGTCTCTTAAGTTCATTCATCATCTTTTGAGACTCTTTTAGGGTGGAGTCAAGTATGTCTTGTAATTCATTGCATCTTTCACAGTCATAAAATCTTACCTCGCTAGTTTCTCCTTTTTCCATAAAACAGTTTTCATTGTCTGAATCGTCTTCATCTGTCCAACACCCTGAAGTTTTGTTGATCTTGTTTTCTAGAATTGTCATGAAGCAGAGATTTGCTATCTCTTCATGGTCTGATTCATCCTCATCACTCCAGCTTCCAAATGATCTGTTCTTGTTGAATCCTCTGGAGATCTTTCTCTTCAGTTCTGGACACTCCGCTTGGATGTGCCCAAACTTTCCACATTCATAGCATTTTCCATCGTTCTTGTCTTGTTCATTGTATTGTCTAGATCTTCTTGGTGGAAATCTTCCTCTCTTTGTATTTCTATATCTTCTCATTAATCCATCCATGTTTCTAGACATCATAGCAATTTCCTCTTGTATAATTTCAGGATCATCAATTTCATTCTCAGCAGCTTCAGTAGTAGCTTTGAATGTAACAGTTTTCTTCTTATCCTCTTGATTTGTCTTCTTCAGATGCGTTCTTTCGAAAGCAATGAGCTCTCCTTGTAGTTTATCATATGATAACTTGTTAAGATCTTGAGATTCCAAAGTGACAACTTTAGTATGCCAGGTGGTTGGTAGACTTCTGAGAATTTTCCTAACTTGATCAACACTGGTGTATGGTTTGCCAAAAGCTTTTAAGTCACTGATTATTTTATTGAACCGGGCAAACATTTCTTCGATGGATTCTCCTTCCTTCATTGAGAATAGTTCATAGTCGTGAACTAGTATATTTATGTGGGTTTCCTTTACCTTATTGGTACCTTCATAGGTAACTTCGAGTTTGTCCCACATTTCTTTGGCAGTATCACAACTAGAAATATTTTCATATTCTTCACCACTTATTGCATTGTGAAGCAGATTCCATACCTTGTGGTTTATCTGTACAACTTCCAATTTCTCCTTTGAGTATGAGTCTATATCATCAGGGTCAGCGAGCGGTGGAGTGCTGGCAGACAATGTGTAGTTTCCCTTCTTGATAAATCTCCATACTTTGACATCGTATGCTTTGGTGAAGATTTCCATGCGGATTTTCCAGTGGGAGAAGTGTTGTCCATTGAAATAAGGTGGTCTTACTTGAGAAGTTCCTTTCTAAATAGAGCTCTAACGATAACCTGATTTGCCATGATTTTTTTCTCACAAGCTGTTAAGCAAAAAGCAAAAGTGTGAGCCAAGCTCTGATACCAATTGAAAGTATAAGAGGGG